>JALRMM010000289.1:3171-46615 GCA_026122155.1 Zymoseptoria crescenta | reverse complement strand
CTCCTTCGGAGGAGGGAGGTAATTGTTAAGGAAGGCTAAGGCATAGCCTAGCTCTAGACCTTAGGTAAGGTCGTTAATAATACGTAGATAATACGACGCTAAGCGTAGTAGCGAATACCGCTTACGTAACGCATAGTCGTATATTATAAGGCACGTATATACAACTTAACAATAGTAAGAATTAGTTTTATTACTAGTAGGATTACTAGCTAGCGTTCTATATACTGCGATATCTTTATACTTCTTATAATTTATTACGACCCCTTTTTCGTAGACTTATTATAGGGTAGTCGGAACGATAGGTAGTAGGATTAGTAACGAGTATAGAAAGGACGGAGGAGGGACGATAATATATATAGCTTCTTAGAGCTCTTCCTATAGAATACTATTTTATAAAGTATAGTATTAAGTAAAAAGATAGCGGTCGAATCGAGAAGACGAAGTATAACCCCTAACCTAAACTAGTTAATAGTTCCGCTTCGATACTCGATATTTAACTTCGATACTTAATATCCTACTTTAATACTCGATATTCTACTTTAATACTTAATGTTCTACTTCGATACTCGATATCGAGTAGAAGGATAGCGATGTTCCTATATATATAGTTAAACGCTAAAAGGAGTAAAGATCGAGGTTAAGGAGATATTAGGAGGTTAATCCCGATAATTAGTATAGAGAAGTCGGGCCTAGGAACCTAGTATCGAGACTAGTAGATAATTAGGATCGCTAAATATAAGGCGGTTAGGTAAAAGGATCTTAAGATTAAGCTAGATTCTACGATATCGAGAGGTCTACGCTAAAGGCTAACTATCGGCTTAACTAGGATATTAGGATTATAATTCTTAATACGATTAGACGTAAGAGTTACGAGATCGAGCCGTACGTCTAATATAGAGAACATCGAAAACGTTGCTCCTAGGATAAGGGGTCGATATCGAAGGACTAGTAGAGTATAAGGTACTAGTAAGACGGGAAGGATAAGATCGAGCGATATAAGAATATTAGGTAAAATATTTATAGTATAAGTATATATACTATAGTACTTATACTACTCTTAGGTACACTAGTAGAGCCCTTAAACCTAATCGAAGTAATCCGTTAACATCGGATTTAGATATATATATACTCTAGATAAGTAGCTAGGGTAGCTATAGTAAATTAGGGTCCTACTTAAGGAAATAGCTATTCGGTAGATAGCGCTAAGATAGACGATATAAAGGCGAACTATCTAGTCTCTAGTATATTACCTAACCCGCGACCTCTTTATAAAAACCCGGCTTAGGATATATTAATTAGCTTTACTAGGCTAGTAGCCCGCGAAAGCCCTAGTCTCGATAGAATAGGCTTATTTAAGGAGCTACTAGCCTACGAAAGCCCGGCTTCGGGTATATTAATCCACTTTACCGGGCTAGTACCCTACGAAAGCCCTAGTCTTAATAGGATAGGCTTATTTAATAAGCTACTAGCTAGCGAAAGCCCGGCTTCGGGTATATTAATCCGCTTTACTAGGCTAGTAACCCGCGAAAGCCCTAGTCTCGATAGGATAGGCTTATTTAATAAGCTACTAGCTTACGAAAGCTCGGCTTCGAGTATATTAATCCGCTTTACTAGGCTAGGGACCTACGAAAGCCCTAGTCTCGATAGGATAGGCTTATTTAATAAGCTACTAGCTTACGAAAGCCCGGCTTCGGGTATATTAATCCGCTTTACTAGGCTAGTAACCCGCGAAAGCCCTAGTCTCGATAGGATAGGCTTGTTTAATAAGCTACTAGCTTACGAAAGCTCGGCTTCGAGTATATTAATCCGCTTTACTAGGCTAGGGACCCGCGAAAGCCCTAGTCTTAATAGGATAGGCTTATTTAACGAGGTACTAGCTTACGAAAGCTGCGTTATAAAAAGCTTTATTCGCGTTATAAAAAGCTAAGTTAGTATTATAAAAAGCTTTATTAGCGTTATAAAAAGCTAAGCTTTCTAAGAATTTACTATATCTTAGTATAACACCTTAATTTCTAAGACTTCAATAATACATTTAAATATATTCCCAACGTCTAAGAAAGAATCGTAATAGTACGTTCGATAGAGTATATCCTTAGATAGCGGAAAAAAAAAGTTTTAGAAAAAAAAAAGTACTTTTAACCCTAACCTAAACCGAAGGATGTTTCCTAGAATACTAGGCTATTCTATTAGTAGGCTCTCTAGCCCTCGAGCGATAAGAGTCGATTAAGGATACTAGAAAATCGTAGTTAGGCTAGGAGTAGTTACGGTACTATTATACCGAGAGGCGCTTTATATAAGAGTATAGGTCTATATCCTCCTCTCTAAAGATAGATAAAAGAGCCGGAGTAAGGGCCTAGAAGGGGCTTTAGACTTAGATTAGGTATAAAGGTAGACTAGCCTATATAATAAGTCTAATAAACCCCTAACCCTAACCTTAAGTAGATACGTAATAATACCGAACTACCTTTATAGGAGAAAAAAAATAGCTATATACCTTATCTATAGCTACCCTATCTATAACGTAGTTAGGCTACTACCTCTACGATAAGTATACTCTCTACTAGAAATAGTAGTAGATAAGGAACTCCGGAAGTGCCTTACTACCTTCCTCTTAGATATAAAAATTGCTTCTAGGACTTAGTACCTAGTAAGAGGTAAAGACGAGACCGTCTAGCTAATACTCTTTTAATCTTCCTTTATTTTACTTTATTTTAAGTCCTTAGGTATAAGCTCGCTATTACCCTAGGTACGGGATTTTCCCTAAGGCTAAGGAATATAAGAGAATAACGATTATATATAGATAGACTACTATTATAAGATAGCCGTCCTATATAGTTATAGACTCCTATAGGACGTAAATAGAACAAACAAACAAACAAATAAACAAATAAACTACTTAGCTACTAGTACTATACTATATTCTATTCAAATTACTATAACTTAATACGAGAGCCTATATAAGAATAGGGTAAGGGCAGTAATATTAAGCTATATAGATAATAAATAACTTCCTAGCTAGCTAGCTTACTAGTATGTTAATAATACCTTTAGATCTAGTATATAATAAATATAAAAAACCGCTAGTAAAACCGCTAGTACTACTAGTAACGCGAGATAGATACGAACGATATACGTATAGCCCTTTTAACCTATATAAAGGCTAATTTTAATATACCTCTAGTCTAGAGCGTTCGATATTTAGCGATCGAGTTCTCTAGATTTATTATTATCCTTATCTATAAAGATATAGAGCCGACCGGGTAACTTAGTCGACGAATAATAGAGATTAGACCTAATATCTAGAGGAGGTAGTTATTAGCTACCGCTCGAGTAGATTTAAGGAGAGTTATAGCTTCTAGCCTAGGATTAGCTATATTTAGTAAAACTAATTACGATTCCGTTATCTCGACTATCGTATACTACCCTACCTTACTAGGACCGGCCCGACTATCTACGTAGTAGTATACTTATTAGAGTAGTAGTCTAAGATATAGTACCTTAGACTTAAGGTAGCTATAAGACTACTAAAGCTAGGATATAGTAAGGTAGTTAGCTTAATCTAGTCTTAGACGCTTAGACTCTTACTACTACTTTCTTTTTCAAGTAATATATCCCTAAGAGTCTAAGAGCCGAATAGCGGATTTTAGAGATAGTACGTTAGCTAAAGCCTAAATAATAATAAGTACGATAAAGCCTAATACTAATATCTCGATAATAATACCCTTTTCTAAAGTTCTACTTCTAATAATCTTTAGCGCCGAGTATAATAAATATAACGCCGAGAAAATCGAGAAAATCGAGCGAGTTTTAATAGAGGAGTAGGCTTTCGTAGTTTTAGTCTTTTCTTCTAATAAACGAAAAAAGCCGAAAAAAGCCTAAGGCTTTTCTTATAGAAGGGCTATCGATATAAAAAATAGTTTATATAAAACCTACGAGCTCTAGCTACAATCTATTAGGAATAGAATCTTTAATTTCGACCTCGCTATTAAGATCTTACTATCGTCGGATTTTACTCTAATATTTTATACTTATAGTATATTTTAGAACTCCGGCTTATCGTACGCGTAAATCTAATGTTCTAATACTCTATTACTAAAAACCGAGTTTAGGCCCTTAGACCCTCTATAGTAAAGCGAGCTTACTCGCGAAATCTTACTATTTAGGAGGGACTAAGATTCTAAGACTAAGCTCGATCGTACTAATACTAGATAGATAATGTTACTGGCTAGGATATATAACGTAGCAATTTTGAAATTAAAGATTCCGACATTATAGACTCTATTAGCACGGACGTTGGCTACTCTAGAATATCACGGATATTCGGTGTAGCTATTGCACTTAGCACATCTGGTCGACATCGTCAACACTATCAAGCCGTATACCGGCTGTACCACTAGGAGTGCTACGGCGAGCACGCTACGCATTACATCTACACGGCTATAACGCTTAGATCGATAGGGCACATCTTGCTATATAGGCACTATCGTACGATTCGCGCTCGCTTTGGTCGTCGCTATCCAAGATAGATACGTTACACGCAAGGCCCGGAACCTTCGTGCTGCGCGACAGCTCTGACCTCGTTTGATCCTCTGAGACTTCGGGTCAACGCATAGGTCAAAGGAACGCCTCTTGAGCCATTTGACCAAGTGATCCACATCTTGCACGCCATACATCGACACAACATCCCGACCCATGTATCCAAACTCTCACGCAAGCCGGGCGTCGTGATTCGCATTTCCCAGATGCCCATAGAACTCGGGATCAAGGAACTCGGCATCAGCAGGCGGATCCTGCTTGTCCAAGTAGTCCGAAATGTCTTTTGGTAACGTGTTTCGCGCAGACCAGTCCCGAACGGCTTCGAAATTGTGACATTGATGCGGTCGATGGAAATCCGGGAACTGGTGTCCCGAAGCATTCACCCACCGAAATGGCATCACGCCAAGGTCCGACCGGCACGTGAGGACCTGTCGGATCATATCAAGACAGTGGGATGTATGTGCCAATTCCATGTCATGTTCAGCCATGACCTCCCAGTTTTCCACGTACCAATCTCGATTCATGAACAATTTCCGGCGGAGGGCATCCTAATACGCGGAATGTCAGCCCACCGATCACTGGCTCTTTTGCGCAAGACTTACAAGGCAATGAAGTTGATGGAAGACATCCAGCTGAACCGGGAACCCGTCATACTGGCCCTCTACATCCTTCATAACAACGTGCTGTCGAGCGTCGAGACTGTACTCATGCCCTTTCTCTCGCGGGATGATCCAAATGTTGCGGCCCACTACAATGACATTAGTTGGCTGGATCCGACATGCGGAACGTCCTTCACAAACCTGTTATGCCAAGTTCTCGGTGCCAGAGATCATCTACCCGTCCAAGTGAGGGATGTTCGTTCCATGCGCTAGGCGTGAAGTTCCAGTGCTCGAACCACTGCGTATGGAATGACCGGTCGATAGAGCGAAGAGGGGACTGTGAGCCCAGTTTGTTGTCCTCTGAGGGAAGATCGTGCTTATGCTTTGCGGACAAAATGAGACTGGTGGTCCAGCTGGACAGCGCCGCAGTGACAACGATAGCGACGATAGCAGCAAGATACCATCGACTGCTGGGCCTTCCGCTAGGCGCCGGGGTATTTGAGGTCGATGCATCGTCCTCGTGGGATGGAAGGAACGGCGCCGACTCTTTGCAATCGCTGGATTGACCGTCCATGCTGTTGATGCTCGACTCCATGATTTGTTTCGGTACCCAGCTCTGAAGCACCCTCGCCGGAGCAGATCACGGCGCACAGCGAAGCGACGACAGCTCCGTAGTGGAAGGGTCGGATACGTTTTGCAACTGACATGAGCTATCCTTCGAAGTGACGTGGTTTTGGGGTACGGGTCCGAGGAATGCCTGTCTACTAAGCTATAGTGCTGGGGTCTTTATAGCCGACGTCCTCCGGGAAAATATAGTGTATCTCCTATATCTCACGCATTAGAAGCCCTTTATAGGCTGTGCACGGAACAGGGTATATACGCTCGGAATTCGTATAACGTCGAAAACGACGATATTAGCCAAACTTCTATGAGTTAATAAACTATAACTATAGCTCTAATTAACAACGCGTTAAAGGAGCTAAGAGCTACGAATATAAAAAATATCTAGCAAATTATATATAAACATAGCGTCCTTAGATATACGTTATCTTATTAATAGTATACGTAACCGAATGTTAAGCTAAATATAACGAGAAAGCCTTATTATTATTATACTAATAAGAGCGTATACTCGTAGCCTATATTAATATAATTATATATAGAGGCATTCTACTAATACTAGTAATAGTTCTTACCTTTACTTATAATATTATAGGTAGGCTACTATATCTATTCTAGGTCTTACGATTCGTTACTTAATATAGTATAGCTATTAATTCTAAATACCTTAATCTACTTAATAAGGACTATAAGAAGATAGACTCTATATATTAGTATAAGAGCTATTACTACCTACTTAAAGAGAAGATATAGAAGTATAATATTAAGCAATAGAACTAGTATAATATAGATAAGAAGGGCTTTATAGTTAGTATACTCTAAAGAGCTAGAGAGTTTTTATAAGAGCTTACTTTAATAGCGGTCGATTTATTAGATATATATAGGAAAGTAACTATAAATAGATAATATATATTACTCTAATCTACGCTAATAGTACCTTACTACCTCTATATCTAATCTATAAGGTAGAGATAGGCGATATCTAGTCTTTATAGTTATAGGACTTTAAGAGTAATAATATCTTCTTTATATCCTTACCGACCTAGATAGTTAATAATATTAGACTCTACTAGCTAGAGAAGGTCTTTTAGCTAAGAATAAGAGATAGGTAGGTAAAAGAGGATATTAACTACTTATAATTAATAGTTATAGCTCGTATATTAATATAGCCTTCTTAGAATACTATCCTAGATACTATATCCTCGTAGCTATCTACCTACCTTGTTTAATATACTACTTATAGCCTTATAATATCGGCCTCTTTAGACTATTAGCTTCTTTCTATAGTATTAACCTCTAATAATAGATCTTCTATTTAGGAGGACGCTCTACTACTAGTAAACGTAACTTCTTAAGACTCTTTTAGCTAGCTTCTTAAAAGGCCCTTATACTAGCTAACGTATATAAGGCGTTTAGTAAGATAGGCTTATATCTACTAGATTCTACCGCCGTTCTTAGTACTTTTAATAAATCGAAGGCTAAAGTAAAGGATAGTAAGGATATAAAGGATATAGAGTAGTCGGCCTACTACTATAACGTCTATTATTATAGCTACGGACTCGAGATAGATTAAGAGGCTAGTAAAAGACTATATAAAAGAGGTTAAGAATAATAAGGATAAGTATAATATTTAGAAAATAGCTTAGGGTAGGGTTTATAACCCTAAACTAAACCTAACCCTAAGAACGATACTAGTAAGCTAGATAGACTAATTATCCTTAGTCCTTATATATTATTATTCTACTACATTATCTAGAGTACGTCGTACTAAATAATACCTATAAAACTAACTACTATAACCGGCTATTAATAGAAATTATTTCCGGTACTAGAGCTAACCTTACTATCTCTCTTAGCTTTACTCTTATCGGTACTAAGAATTAGATAATATATATATAGATTATATAGAAGTCTAGGGAGATATTACTTACTTACTATAAGCCTAGCGTAACGCTAACTGCTCTACGAATATAAATAATCCCCTACTATTACTAGACCTATTTATTACGGATCGTAGTAAAGGGTTTATAAACGTTTTAGGTAATATATTTCCGGATATTCTCTTAATTATCTACTACTAGTACGTATTTAAGAACATATAGGCTTAGGCTCGTAAGAAGTAGCTATAAGTACTAGCTCTAGATAATAATAGCTAGCTAACGAGCGTAAAGGTAGACGTACCTAAGATAGTTATATTTATAGCTCACTTTTAAGCGATAATTAATAGTATAATACTCGCTTAGGGTAGTAGTTTTAAGCTATATAGACGTCCTTAATAACTACTACCCTCGATATTATTAGACCCTCCCTTACTATAGATAATATAGATATACCAAGAGCGTAATTATACTAATATAGGACTAATATTACATTAGTAATATCGACTGTTCAGGTTAATAGCTAATATAACAGGGCGCCGGTTACTACTAAGGAGGGCACCGCTACTACATTTTCCCACGTCCTCCGGCCATTACTGCTTCAACGTCCTGACTCCTGATGAGCAGCGTTTGGCGCACCTTGTACCAACGACATCACGTCACAAAGACCATGCCTGCTTTCGTCGGATGAGACCCTAGAAGCACGTTCTCGTGATGACTCTCCCCAACGCAAATGATGCAATCGAGTCAATGCAGAGAGCCACGTCGACTGACATCCGCCGGATTCCGTACGGGGTTTCTCCTACCTTTAGCTTACTGCTCATTCCCAACCACACTCTCCCTGACGCGATGCTTACCTTGCTTGCTCTGGCCTTTCAACAGTACCTATGCTTACCTTCCGGGGGTTCTCGTTAGCGCTCGCTTCACTGCGTCCTCGTATCGCAGACCGAACCATGGCCACGGCTCTTTGGCTTCTGTCGACAGGATCAGCCGTACAGGACTTGAGATTTCTCCAACGGACGGACTCACTGCGGCAGATAATGGCGAAATCAGCGAGATGCCCCTCGCTCGATGCGTCGTCTTCGTGGAATGCAAGCAAAGGCGTTGACTCTTTGCAATCGCTGCTGACCATCTTCGCCGCGCATGTCTGGGCTAGCATCACATTGCTACCAGGCAATGCTGCAGACTACAGACCGTGGACTGCATACGGGAAGCAGTGCTCACGCTGAAAACTCAATCGGTGCCCATATCGGGCAGGTATCGACGAATTATCGACTCTGCATTGGACCGGAGATGTCGGATCCGCTCCAGGGTACAGGCAGTTGCTTCATGCTTTCGGTCCAGAGTCTGTATATCCTGCACAGACATGGCGCTCACTGCCGGAAACTCTGCCCTTTTCTGGCAGGTATCGACAAGTCCACGAGGTCACATTGGTCCGGAATACTTTATGGGGCGGGCACTAATCCTTGTATGCATGATATGGTCTGCAGCTTCATGTTACAGATAATAAATCACGCTCTGCTTCGTGTCGGTGTCGACCGCCTCTTTTCCGGTCCTTTCCGGAACCTGGGTCGGCGTCAGATGTGGATTCCAAGCACGCAATCCTAGGCTGCTCGACCATCCAGCATATGTAGGGACGAGTGCCCATGCGGACTTGGACTCATATCAGACAGGAGACTCACCATTTCCGGACTTCACATCATCATCACTCGCACACCGCCGCAATGAAGCTCACTATTTCCACTACTCTTGCCCTTCTGAGTACTCTTACTCTGGCCTTGCCAGCCGTGACCGACAAGCGAGGCTCCGTCCACTACGGGCTAGCCGAAGTCGAACGCCCGAGAGCCGTGACCGACAAGCGAGGCTCCGTCCACTACGGGCTAGCGGAAGTCGACCGCGCGAGAGCCGTGACCGATAAGCGAGACTCCGTCCACTACGGGCTAGCGGAAGTCGACCGCGCGAGAGCCGTGACCGATAAGCGAGACTCCGTCCACTACGGGCTAGCGGAAGTCGAACGACCCAACGCTGTCGAGAAGCGCGACAGAATTCCTCCCTGGTACCCCGAACCGGAGCTCGAACAGCCGAAAGCTGTGACCGGCAAGCGAGACAACAGATACGAGGTCCCCTACGTTGAGCAGCCAAGAGCCGTGACCGACGAGAAGATCAGCATATAAAACCACCCGAATGTTGAACAGCCACGAGCACAGAAGGCAAAGGAATGAGCCTCTGCGATTGCGTGAGTAGGCTCGCCTAACACGCCGGTGCGAAAGCTGACGAGATACAGACCAGGTGGTTGGAAGGAAACGGGCGGGAGATGATGCAGGGTCAGGAGGAAAACGGGGTCTGCGGCTTGAAATGACATTATTAGATGTTATGTAGGAATTCAACATTTCCATGTGGTGGCCATCCTGAGCTCCTCCCGCGTAGCGGACGATGACCCGACGGCATTCGGAAGAGAGATATGCCGTGAAATTGTGCTGAGTTCTCATGCTGAGTCGAACAGTCCGGGCACGTGGAGCGTGTCCATTTTGGATGTTTACAGTTTGTCCACCCGGATGTTCTACGGTGCATTTGTTCGTTCTACTCCGAAGTCACCGAGCACGGCACCGTGTGCCTCACGGGCCACCGTGGCTCACCAGTCGAGGATACCTGACCTTGATATACCCTGCTGATGAACTGCTATCACGGCGCTTACCGTCATTGTCCTGCTCCGGTCCTGACACGGGACGCGGTCTAGACTCGTATCGTCCGGCCACTCGTCCTTGTTTCGACGTCACCTCACTTTCTGGTATCAAGACTATGCCTGCGTTCATCGGATAGCAATCCTTGCAGGAGTATCTCGTCCGTCAGATGCTGGCCGCGCAATTCCTCTCTCGCTCTTCATCCGCCATCACCGGCCTTGCCCGTTGCGTTTCTAGCGCTGTGATCGACGCTTGCCAGTTAATAGCGATTCCCTCGGCTGCACGCAGACTGGCTATGGTATATCACTGTAGCCTTCTCACGTCCGCCGAGTGCGATGGACGGCATGCCACGTGGGGGACTCCCCTTTCTGCGGGGTATCGTTCTGTCATGGATGGTTCCCCATGGGGGATCCCCCTTGCTGCGGCGTGCCGTTCTGTCATCATGTGTCATGGATGGGTCCCTATCAGCATGATGGCCACCTCACCTGCCATGGCGTTTACGAAGTACTTTTTTCGTTGCGCCTCGGCACCATCATCGACACCAATCATCTCGTCTTCCGCGAAGTCTATTCTGGGCCCCTCCATGTGTCTTGGACTGGTCCAATACGGAGGCCTTCTGGGGCTTTCCGTCAACAACGAATGCCGCAAGAAACTCGAGTTGGAGGACTTGCAGAGGTTCGCCGCCTACTTGGATACCGCCCGGCACGCCATAATCGATTCGTGTACTGCTATGGTAGAAGTAGAGCATCGCGAAGTCATGGCAGGTCGCGACGAGTTGCCGTGCCGAAGTCGTATTGTCTTGTCCCGTCGGACCTGAGCTAGGGTCACTAGTCCGTTCGTAATCGGATGAGCTAGTAAGAGCGCGAAGTAGGCTTTGCTTGCCATGATGGACCACGGCTGCATGCGTAAATTGAGAGTATGAACATCGGCAAAGCACCGGGCGATTGGCATTGGCAGCGAAGACCGGCCGGTGTCTCGATCTTCAAGGAGCAAGAGCAAGGGCCACGTCGTGCAACCCTGGATCGAACAGGGCATATCAATACGAGAACGACGCCAGGACCTCTGCTTTGCCACCGGTGTACATATCAACGCCGAGTCCTCGCTCTTTCAATCTGATCGCGATTGACTCCTCAATCAAACCTCCCTACTTTCTGCCTTCACCACATCTCATTCTCCACGGTCATCCGCAATCATGAGAATCATCGCTGCCACCACTATTGCCCTCCTGAGCAGCCTCGTTATTGGCATGCCGGTAGCAGAGAAGCGTGGCGAGATCGCGGACAACCCCAACCCCGTCTATCCTGGACCAGGCGTAGAACGGGCGAATTTTGAGGAGCGAAACAAGCGTGGCGAGATCGCGGACAACCCCAACCCCGTCTATCCTGGACCAGGCGTGGAACGGGCGAGTTTCGAGGAGCGAAACAAGCGTGGCGAGATCGCGGACAATCCCAATCCCGTCTATCCTGGGCCAGGTGTGGAACGGGCGAATTTCGAGGAGCGTAGCAAGGCTCCACGCGAAGAAGCAGTCATCGTGGCTCATGCTGCATCTTAAATGTTCAGGGGCCTCTGGGATCCCGTACGTGCGATTCGATGACATGCCGGATGCCAACTAATGGGATACAGATCCAATGAAGCTCCTTTCCTCCACAATTCAACATCGGAAGGGACCGGATGAAGGGTTATTCGCTAGTGGCAGGCTGGGGGTGCTTTGGGAGCGAACGATCCTGAATGTTGAGTTGAACAGCGATCGTCGAATGGCAAGTGGACGGAGCTTGGGTTTTGGTTTCGGGGTGTCTCGATTTCTTGCGGATTCTCTTCATTGTCAATATCATTTCAACATGACGTCCCTTTGTGACGAGAACAGCCAACACGCAGACTCCATATCGTTGAATCGGTGTTGCCATAGCGTGGGGACGGAGGACCCGCCTGGAGCCTGATGCGCTCGTCGTAGTGTTGATATGTCCATGTCTCGACACTCTGAATCTACTCGTTGCACTCGCTAGGGTCATGTTGTTCTCCATGATTGTGCGGATGATTCTTGGTCCAACGCACAGCTCAAGAATGCTTCAGCGTAAGCATCAGGTCTTTGCTCGGAGATCATCGTGCAAACGCCGTGCGGCATGAGCACCCTATCTCAGCGCAAGTTCCAACGGCAGTTCATGTCTGACAGCATGCATCACGCTTCCCGTCTCGTCTCGTCTCGCTTCTCCAAAACCGGTGCGCTGGTTTGCCGAGAAGCTGTCCATGCCCATGCGCTCATTTGCCGAGTATGACAAGGTCCTAGCTGGCGTATATGGAGGCCGGTCCGATGTTGCTCCGCCCATACATGCATGTGTCGCGATGAAATCCCGACTCACGAGCTATGCCTACTCTGGCCCGCATCGGAGTTGACTGAGACATGTCGTGATCTCGAGTGTCCAGAAAGATCTCGAAACTGTCAGCAGAGACAATTCTAATGACCGGTGGCGGAATGTGGTCCTAGAACCCTTCGCAGGACCGCCGATACGATTGAATCGTAACTTCAGAGACTGGGCGAGGCTCACTAGCAAAGCGCCGCGCGATGTCGCCGTCATCACCAAGTTACTTCGTCTGTGGGTCGAATAACTTCTCTCATCGACTTTCCAACGCATCCATACATTTTCCCTTCTGATAATGGGCGAGATTTGGCCATCCATGCTCTCGGTAGATCTGACGAGTAGTTGGGAAGGCGGCAGCCATGTCCGAACCATGTGACGTCGCATCTTCACCAAAGGCCTCTGCGACCCAGCTCCTAGTAAGTGGAAGGTAGCTGAGCTCTTCGAAATGATGGTTCATCATTTCGAAATTTTCTGGTATCGACCATGCGCATTTTAACCCGATACCACCAGAACGCCAGTCGTTTGCCTCTTCAGTGAGCGCAAAATCATGCTCATCATCCGCCACGGGTTTGAAGGGGCCATCGGTGACCTGCGCTACAGCGGTAGGTCCTGGAACGTAGATCCCGCCAGGGAAATATATGACACCGAGCTGAGTATCCAGGAACATCTCGAAGTGGGTAGCAGAGACCAGTCCGACGACATGTGGCGGCACATGTTCGTAAATGCTTTCCGTCCGTCGTCGGTAAGACTCCAAGGTAGCTTCTGAGAGCGGGCGGTGCTCGTTCGAAATATCGCGAGCAATCTTGGTCCAATCTGTCAATGTGAAGCCGCCTCCGGGAGTGCCTCCAGCATTTCCTCGTTCATTAGCAGCTGCGCACCCACATTCTCAGCCTTGGATGAGCGTATCTTTGCCTTCCTCTCCGGAAGGAGATCGGGTATAAGGGACTCGACGGAGCAGTTCCACGACTTCGTCTGTCTTGCCCAATTCGCGCATGGCGTCCACTGTTCTTTTTGGCCACCCGCTCTCCGGGGGCTGGTGAACCAATCCGGGGTCCATGAACATGGCCTTCAAGAACTCGAAGTAGCCGTTGAAGGCCGCAATGCTTGCCTCATGTGAGTAGGTGATGTTGCAGAGATCTTGTGTTTCTGATATTGGCATGCGGCCATCTTCCGAGTCGTAGGCACTCTCGCCATCGCTGTTGGTTTCGTCTGGCATGATGCAAGAGTGCTGGTAGTTTGAAGCTACGCGAGGCACGATGTTTCGATCGCAAGTCAGTGCTTGCGCCCGGGCTGGCTCGATTTGCGGCTACTCCTCGATAATAAGAGGCCGAAAGCTGCGGGCCCAAGGGATGAAGAAGGAGGTCAGGCATGTCGTGTGCCGGCTTGGCGCAGTGTGGCGGGTCGAGCGATCAACCCCTGCGGTGGGAAGATCATGATGGTAGATTTGAAGCCGACACTGCGACATGATACTGGGACCAAGGACTGGTCATTCGCTGATACTGAAGATCGAACTACTCATGATGGCATGATTAACAAAGCTCTGCGGCATCTGCCCATTTTCAGACGAGCTGTACCAGTAGCGAGCGTCTCCGGCTTGAGCTCGTACGTGGATGTTGCGAAGATTCTTGAGGACGAGCGCGAATGGAACCATAGCGCTGGCCATGACTGGCGCGGCGCCGTGATAACTCACATGGAGGCTTGTGAAGAATCATCGTGTTGCGGACAGCGCCGCAACCTGTGCATCGTACTCCTCGAGGGTTCGTCTTTCGAATTCGTCCATTACAGGTCCACCGCAGCCATACACTTGTCCTTTTCGTAGCGTGTCAAGTCTGGCCATCCATTCTGGCGGAAGATGGTGCGTAGTACCGGGAGAAACGCATTTTGACCTCGCTCCCCATATTCATCGTCACGGTCTCGGTTGAAGGCCTCTGCGACCCGTGTTCGGCTCGTGGGAATGTAGTTGAGCTCCCGGAAATGGAATTTGAGCATTTCAAAGAAATCTGATATGGCCCAGGCGCAACGCAGACCTGTACCAGCATTGCGCCACTCCTCATCCTCGGCCGCGTAGTCATGAGCGCTATCTGATATCGGTGGAAAAGGCGTGTCGGCGCCCGACTGAACGGTTCGCGTTGGGCCAGGTGTGCCACAGCCTCCAGGAAAGTAAATCACGCCAAGTTTGGTGTCGAGAAACATCTCGGCGTCGCGAGTGTGGATCAGGCCGATGACATGGGACGGGATGTTCTCGTACACTCCCTGTGATTCACAAATGATCATCTTGGCCTGATCAACTGACAGTGGAAGTCTCTCAGCGACAGCCGCCCAGTCTTGAAACTCGAACCAGCCTCCAGCTGTTCGTCGTTTGTCAGTCAATAGCATAGGGTCAATCTGACTTGTCAACGCACCTTCCACGGGACGGCCGGAGATCGGTCGTATGTATGGCAGGCGGCCGAGCAGATCCACGACCTCATCGGTCTTGCCAAAAGTCTTCATATTCTCCACCGTCATCCCAGGCCATAAACCTTCATCCGGAGGTGTCTGGACCAACGCCGGGTCGAGGTACATCGTAGACAAGAAGTCGTAGTAACTTAAGAACGCCGCAATGGTCTCCTCTCGGGAGTACGTAATGTTGCAAGGATCTCGCGTCTCCGAAATTGACAGTAGCCCGGAATCCGAGTCACTCTCGCCGTCCGAGATGTCCTCAGTATGGCCCGGGTCGACGAGCTCGGAAGCTGACATGGTGATGGTGCTGGTGTCTTCTCGGCGGTCGCTAGGAGAAGGGCAGTGGTATGCGCTGTGGTGTATGAGGTCGGAAATAGGTGCGTTCGAATGAGTTTGCTTCCAAATGGCTGATGCGCAATGAGATGAAATAATGATGCGCGGAAGAGAACAGATGGCAGTCTTGGAAGTCTTGCCAATTTTTGGCGCAACGAGGCGACTCGTGCCAGATCACCAAGGAATGTAAAACAAGCAAGCACCCGCCCAGAACGCTACCATCTCACAGCTTCGCATGCTCCTTCGCGACATCAGTCGGTGCAAGCTTCAGCTCCAAGCTCTCATTCCACAAGGCATACCGCTTCTCCTTCCCGTGTTCGTCATCTTGACAAAAGTCCCTCTTTCTAACACTCTTCATCCTGTACTCCGGCAAACGCAGTACCTCTTCACCAGTCGTGGGATCTCTCTTGACCCAAACATACAGATACTTGTCTGCTTCTTCCGAGTCTGCTTGATCCTCGGGAGACGCCTGTTCGCGAGACCATTCCTTCTCCGGCAATGCGGCGGGACGGTATTTGCACTCCTTCTTGTTCATGCGATGCCACACAGTCGGATGGATCGTCTCGCGAAGGTTCTCGGAGTTGATCCTTTGCCCGCTGGCATCCTTCCAGATTCCAGGCTCTCGAGTGTACCAGAGTCGGCGAGTGGCGATGAACGAGCTGAGATAATACATGGTAGAATTAGTCTCGCCCATAATACCATCAGACCAGCGGATGAGGCGCTGATTGGCGTCTTCGGGAGACGTAGGAATCGTGCAGTTCGGCCCATTGACAATCATGCTGGTGTTGTCGATACGATTCAAGATGGGGTATTGCAGAGTACGAGGAGTGAACTGCAGCAGAGTTTCGCTGGAGATCTGGTCGACCATCCAAGCAAAGGTTATCTCATCGACGCTGTTGGTATCGGATTTGGCGTCGGCATGGCCACCGATGTCACTGTGGTAGCCGGGAAACCAGCACTGCCGCAAGTCCACGTGAGAGCAGTCGGGAGTGATGTGCCACTTGGTGAGCGGGAAGTTACCGCGAGTTTCATCAAGCGCCATTGCATGGAAAGCATGCTCAATCTCTGCATTGTCATCAGCCTTCCAAATCTCAATGCAAATTTGAACTGAGATAATGACCTACTTGGATGCAATGTAGTCGAGTGCCAGTCGGTGTCCTTGCCAGGCTGATCAACTCGCCCAGACATGCCTACACTTCCAACGGTGTCGAACACACCGACGATCTTGAGGGTGATGTGCTGATGAGTCCAAGTCCTGATCCACTGCATGCGTGTTGGCAGTTTCCTGATCTCCATGCCTTTTGCATCGTAATAGTCATTCCAGTTCAAGCCAAGCTCACCCTTCTTGACCTTGTTTTTGAACCAGCCTTCTTTCTCGAAGTCACGAGTCTTGCGTTTCTTGTATTCCTCAAAGATCTCGTCGAAGTAGTCCATCATTCCAGGGGTCATCAGACCAAAGTCGCAGATAAAGCTGCCCAGGGTTCGTGCGGTGTAGGCTCCACGACTGAAGCCGAAAAGCGAGATCTCATCCTCGGGTCCGTAGTTGTTGACAAGGAAATTGTAGGCTTCGCAGACCTTTTCGTTGAGGCCGACCCCGAAACCAGCTGCTACACATCAGCGACAATCTCGTTGCGGCCAACATCATTGACGAACCTTGCTGCGCGGCATTGAATTTGGTGAGACTTCCTGTGCCGACACCGGCCTGATAATAGACGATCTGCGGGATTGGTTTGCCATGATGCGTGAAGCCGACGTTGGCAATGGCACGACTGAGCCTTGCAACGTTGGTCGGGTTGGTCTCAGTCCCTTGGTTTGATGTGTTGCCAGTGCCATCACAGCAGACAATGAGGCGTTTTCTCAGCGTGCCTGATGCGTGGATGTCTTCGCAGACCGTGCAGTCGTCGAGGTGGTGCTTGTCGTGGTTGTCGTGTTTGTGCGCCATCTTAGGGAGGCGATAATGCTTCGGTTGAATGCACTGAATGGGAACGAGTTGTGTTGCGAGGTGTCACTTCAGCACTGGATTGTGCGGGCTCTCAAGGCCTTTTGTATCTTCCTCCAAGCGGCTGGAGTGGTCGCCTACAGTCTCACAACATGGCCTGATCATCGTACCGTCCATATGCGTTGCACGCAGCAGACCGGTCTGGCCAAAGGCTGGAGCTCCATGTAGCTGCTGGATGTGGTGGAGGCCCACCTATCTCAGCTCGAGCTGAGGTTCGAGGTACGTAGCATACTCACAGCATCAAGTACTCACGAGGCGCACGGGGAGCCCGTTCGTGCATCGTGACTTTGCGTGAGGTTCGCGATTTGTTCCTGCAAGGCGTTAATCTGGCTGACGTGTGAAGCGAGGTATTGAGTTGAGAGTATGCCTACGCAAGTGTGGGCGCTAGCACAACATGCGCACTCGTCTACGTGTGCCAACCAGTTGCAAGCGACATGCGAGCTTTTACTGTGGTGAGCACCTGCAGCCAATGAATCGTCAGTCTCGTCGCCGTGCAGCGCGCAGATCCTGCTTCTCTTCATACGGTACGAGTGCGAATGCTACCGATGGGCAAAGTCAATACTTTCCAGAGCTGTCTGTCTGATGAGTCTGTGTTGAGATGGAGACCTCAGACGACCTCTGCACCCGTCAGCTGAACTGTGCATGGTGGCTTGCATATCAGCTTCAATTCTCCGAAGCCACTCGGCCCGGCCGAAGGCTGCAACCTCGGTGCACACGCGACTGTGGGTACTGCCAGACCAGTTTGCAGCATAGCCTTGGTCTCGAAATGCTTCACTACGCCACTTCTTGACTTCGTGGTAGCCAGTTTGGAAGGGTGGCCGTGCTGCAAGAGTGAGAAGCATGACGGGTCCTAGCCGACGCGATGTCGCCGGAGGATGCTGGCAACGCACTTTCGTACCATCGCTATAGCTTCAGTCCATCGAGCACTCTCGCGACTGACGGCGCCTTCCTTGCCTCCTTTGCTCCCAACACTCATGTCGTGAAATAGTTCATGGCAATTCAGCGGAGCCTCCTGCCGCAGCCCCGCGAGGAGAGCAGCGCCTTTGGTAGCAGCGTATATCGGTGGCACATGCTCGGTTAGTGCATCATCTCTTGCACCAATAAGCTCCCCGGGGTCGGAGACCTTTGGCCATAGCCACGGGTAGAGCGAATTGAAACTCGGGCATAGTTGCAGCCTCGCCGCCAATGAGGACATGCTTTATCGGTTTGCAACTGAAGCCTTGTTCGGAAGAATTCAGTACGTCTCCTGGACCGGGTACTCGTTAGTATGGTGCCAACCTAGATGAGTGCCAAAGTCAGCATACGCGTTCGGTGTTATTCGCCTCGGCATGATTCTGGGACGAGGACGCACTGACTGCCCGTACCAAGTCTACTGCCCAAGAAGATTGACCTCATGTGCAGCCAAGTGCATGGGTCGAGCATCTGAAGCCGCGACTGCAGGCCGCTGTGCTCTATTGCATCGTTGACCACCTTAGGTGTCAACAGTGGGAACCGAGTATTTGCAAGTACGATCTTGTAGAGCTTGTTGCTCGGCCTGAGTTGTGGGGCATCTTTGAGTTGGACTGTCGCGCTGATGATCCCGTGGTCTTCGGTGCTCAAATGTGGGTGTTTAGGAGGACTGGCCGACCGGCGATCAAACAAGGGGCCGTATTTATGCTCAAAGTTCGTGGCCGAGGACAAGCGCACCATCAAGTCTTCGAATCTTGTGATGCTTCGCCCATGGCGAGATCTTTTACTGTACCATTGCAAAAGTTTGCACTCGATGCTCTGCGTTAAGGATCGGCGCGATGACCAATTAGTCCTCATCACGCGATTACTGACCCGTAGCCTGTCCAACACCGGGGGCATCATGACAGGAGACGGGCAGGCAGGCAGTACAGGGTCGAAGTTCAACCATTGCGGAGACGCGAGCGAGAGCCAGTGTACCCAGCGATAGCAAGGGCTATGTTCTGACCGCGATAGGAGCCAGGTATTTCGACGAAATGGTGCAATTACCCGCCGGATGACAGGAACGGTGGGAGCAAGATGGACGGCAGAAGAACCAGACTGAACGGAAAGTTTAGAGCGTGAGGGAGTTGCAGGCTGCGATCGGGATATTCTGATACCTCTTCTCTCCACCGTCGGTCGGACTGCAGATCATTGCGTGGAGGGTCCGTCGCTCGTTCAAAAGCTACCAGCTTGACACGGTCGCAGCCAGGTTCGATAAAAGCCTTCGGACTCCCTCGCGTTTTTCCAGCGTCATCTCGTGCCTGTCGCGGTCGTGACGTAGCCCCGAGTGTTACAGCCCGATCGACTGGCCGTCGAGACGTCAACCAGTTATTCCACGTTTGCACACCGCGACACCATTAGCAGGCCTTCCTCCCGGTACTGATGATCCCGCGGCCGTTGTATCCATCAGCCACTGTCGTCCGCGTCTTCATCCTCGTCGTCTTTTCCGTCAAGATCCTCAATGCCGCCCGCAAAACCCAGATCGTCGAACTCGTCTTCACTCAGGGTATCTGCGACGCCCGTCTTTCCTTCCGCTGCTCTTCTCGCCCGGACAATGCTGAGTCTTGCCCGTCGAATAGCTTCCTCCTCGGCCTTCTTGATCGTTCCGCTGACTCTCACGACCTGTATGACGCAGGACTCGTTCACGGGATTGGGAAGCTTCGTGGTGAATGTGAGAGCAGCCCAGACAAGTCGATAGTACGCTCGGGTGACTCGGATTATGGCGGTGTTGGTGGCAGAAGACATGTATTTGACTTGTTCCTGTCAGCATCTCCTGTTTCTCGGCGTGATGCCATTTCCAGCTCCTACCTTGCAGACTGCCCGCAACCATGCCGGCTCCATAGTCACCGAACAACTCTGCGACACCATCTCTGACAATCCGAGCCAGCAGCTTTCCGTCGAGCTTATCATGTCCCGGGCGATGGAATCGTACCGTCCATGGCAATTGAGCCTCGGCGGCAGTCTTGGCTGGGCGCGCAGGTCGTGCTGGCTCGGTGTAGAGGATGTTGACCAGCAAGTAACGGTGCTTCAGACGGACCATGTCGGCGGTGAATTTCTTGATCGAGCGCACGAAGTTGTCGATGTGCTTCTCGTGCCGACTGTCATTGCTTCCGATCGTGTGACCACATCGGACTGACAGAGCAATGGGATGATGTAGCAACAAAGGTCGATCTCGAAAGTGAGCTCTTCTTGTGAGGAAGCGGACTTGACTCCGCCAATCGCGGACTTAGGACTTAGTGAAATTTCCAGAATCGAAAGTCGAAAGACCTCAAGCTTCACTTCAGCTCTCACATCAATCCGACGAGTTGTCGAAACGTTCCGATCATGGTCGACAACCGCTTCAGTGCGCTCAATAGCGATCCGCGATATCGCTTACCGAACAAGAAAGAGTCCCGAACGGCGGTCGATCCTCGCTTCAAGACACTCTTCACGGACCAGGAATTTCGCAAAAAGGCCACCGTCGATCGATATGGACGCAAAATCAAGCCGGATTCGAACAAGAAGGACTTGGAGAAGCTTTACCGACTAGACGCTGCGGATCAACCGAAAGCAAAGGCAAAGTCAGGGAAGAAGCAGGATCTTGAGGTTGTGGGCAATTCTGAGGAGTCGGGTAGTGAGGACGATGCGGAGAATGAGGAGGAGGAGGACAGCGAGGAAGAGCTGGCGGAGAAGCGAGATCCCATGCGAGATGGGTTCTCGGAGTCCGAGTCAGAAGAGGAATCCGAGGAGGAGAGCGACAGCGAAGCAGAGTTATTCGACGATACAGCAGGAGTTGAGCAAACAGAAGATGTGCCCATGGGGGAGGTCTCCCGCAGGATAGCCGCCGTCAACTTAGACTGGGACAACATCCGTGCAGCCGATCTCATGGCAGTAGCAGCCAGCTTTGCGCCTACTGGAGGCAAGATCGAGAATGTGACGATATACACAAGCGAGTTTGGACGGGAGAAGTTGCAAAGAGAGGAGACCGAGGGACCCCCTCGGGAGATCTTCGCAAGCTCGAGAAAGGCCACAGCAGAAGTTGAGGACGATGATGAGGACAGCTCGGAGGACGACGAGAAGATCAAGAAGAAGTTACTCGAGACGCAAGCCTCCGCTGGTGACGAGTTCGACACGGCCGCTTTACGCGCATATCAGCTGGAAAGACTGAAGTACTACTACGCCGTTATCTCATGTTCAGATGGACAGACCGCCAAGGCACTTTACGATGCCATGGACGGACGTGAGTATCTCTCAACGGCGAACTTCTTCGACCTGCGATTCGTCCCCGACGAGACGTCCTTCGATGAGGACACACCTCATGACGAATGCAACCAGCTACCATCCGGTTACAAACCCAACGAATTCCGCACCGAGGCGTTGACACATTCCAAAGTCCGTCTGACATGGGACGACGATGATGCCACGAGGAAGGAGGTCCAAAAGCGAGCATTCTCCCGCGCCGAGATGGAAGAGAACGATCTGCAGGCCTACATCGGCAGCGACGACTCCGACGCCGACAGCATCTCCTCTCGAATCTCCACCGCAGCCGACCGAAAAGCGAAGAGAAAGGACGCCCAGCGACAGAAGATGCGAGCAGCGCTAGGACTCGGCGATGAACCGACGAAACCCTCCAAGTCAGCCACAGACGAGCCAGTCGGCGACATGCAAATCACATTCACCTCCGGGTTGACCAATGCCGACGCCGGCGAGAAGGCAAGCGGCAAGAAGGGCGTGTTCGAAAACGAGCCGCAAGACGAAGAGTCGACACGCCAACGCTACATCCGCAAAGAGAAAGAACGCAAGCAGGCGAGGAAAGAACGGTCCAAAGCCGCGCGTGCCGGAACAGCAGCGGGTGCAGCAGAGCCCTCCGACGACGAGCAAGCCGCACCCACCGCGTCAGCACCGAAGAACAAAGCAGGTGCAGAAGACGAAGAAGAAGACCCCTTCGCAGACCCCTTCTTCACCGACCCAGCCGCCACGACCGCCGCAGCAACCAAAGCCGCCCGCAGAGCCGCCAAAGCAGAGAAACGAGCGGCCCGCGAAAAGACCAACGCAGAAGCCAACTCCCGCAAAGCCGAACTCTCCCTCCTCATGCAAGGCGAAAACGGCGAAAGCGAAGGCGTCCGACACTTCGACATGCGAGAGATCGAGAAAGCCGAAAAAGCGGCCCGCCGCAAGAAGGGCAAGTTCGGAAAGAAACCCAAGGGACTCGAAGAGGTGGAGAAGGATGACTTCCAGGTGGAGGTCGAGGACCCGCGGTTTGGAAAGGTGTTTGAGAGTCATGAGTATGCCATCGATCCTACGAATCCGAGGTTCAAGGGGACGGCGGGGATGAAGACTTTGTTGGAGGAAGGGAGGAAGAAGAGGAAGTTTGAGGATGGATTGGAGGAGGATAGCAAGGAGGAGAGGAAGAAGAAGGGGAAGAAGGGTGTTGGCAACGCGGAGGGTGGGGATGATGTGAAGAGTCTGGTGGCCAGGTTGAAGGATAAAAGTCAGAAGAAGAAGAGGTGAGCAATGGGTACGGACATGGATGTCTGTGATCTGTAGAATGGCTTGTTGAATCTAAGATTTCCAAGCGACCTATTGTACCAAAAGTACGTTGGACAGGTCTCTTTGCGGTCTGGTAGTAGGTCACGGCCGTGCTTCGCTGACCGCCGTGACCGGTGTCGTGTCTTGCTTGCGGCGTTTGGATGCATCGCGAGATCGAATACATGGTCTCTGTCAATGAGATGCTTCCTCAACGGTCCGGACACTCGTGAAATGTTCAGCCATGCTGCAGCTCTTGAAATGTCATTGTGGCAAGTACCGCGCGGCCAATGTCCATCGGTTCATCTGTCGCCCCCGGGCCAGGCTGACATGTTCGAATAGCAGCATATCGGCGGTGGTTTTGACGACAGCTGGTGGAAAGGATCCATTTCCGCAGCTCAGCACCGGATCACCAGTCGGACTCGGACTTCTGTGGAGTATGCGCTTGCGATGCTCGCTCGTCGAGACTCGGCCGCGAGTGGAGCTAACCGATTCCCGCAGCATCTCAATCCTCCATCTCGGTATCCTGACCCAGCACCTCGCTCTTCCCATCCACCTTCTCTTCCAGCGTCGTGTCGCCCTCTTCGTCATCATCCTCGCCATCAACATCCATTCCCTCCTCATCGGCGGCTCCATTCCCAGCCTGACCCTCCTTCCCTCCGAGATGCCCATCGAGTGTACCCTGACCTTTCGCAAGGCCATTGCCGTTCAAAGCCGCAGGTGCTGTCGCAGCTTCTTGTGCTTGCCTCTTCTTGAGATCTTTGTAGCTCATCGTTCGTGGGACGACGTCGGAGAGGAATTCAAGGTTCTCGACGCGGGCTACTGCGTTGGCTTGGAGGACTGTGTCAGCGTCATGTCGCTTGCTCTCGTTGTGTAGGGCATCACGCACCAACATCCCGGTACTGGATATTCCTCCGCGGTTTTTGAGAGTGCTCGGATCGTACTTGGAGATGTGCTTGGGAGACGAGGTGTTGGAGGAACATTTCGGTCGCGACGGTGATGACGAAGGCGGCATTGTTGGAGCAGTTGCCGTTGTCTGGGTCGACGTTGATGATCTTCTTGACTCGGGCGACTTGAGATTGTCGTGTCAGTATGCTGTCGTTGGGTATGGTGGAGGAGCACATACGAGGTAGTGAGACTGCGCCTGTGATCTCCTGGGCGGGCACGATGGGTGCGTTGTTGTATGGCATGTTAGGGAATCTTTTGCGGTGGTGGACCAGACAGCGTCGTATCTATGTTCACAGCACTTCGAGGTGTTTGGTGAAGAAGTCGAAAGATGTCAATTTTCGAAGCGTGTCGGTTCATGTCTTGTCTCTCTTCAAGATGCAACGCGATGGTCCGACGCGACTGGACGTCAATTCCGAAGATCAGCCGGAGCTCACATGAAAGGGATCGAGCTTCTGTATATTCCTCCCGACAACAACTTGGCCTGACCTGACATCTTCCACGATCTTTGCGACAACACACCGGACGCTTCCCCGATACACCCTGGAGAATGGGCCCTATCTCTCATATACACCCGGCAGTGCGATGAACCGCCGAACGAGCAGCTACTCCACCCCGCGATCTCCCTCGGACCGCCGCCGCAGCAGCAATGCCTCCCATACTTTGAACCGCCGACTGTCCGCCCTGTCCACCGCAGAAGCAGGCAACAACCCTACCATCTCGCCCGCCGACCAGCAGCTCGCCGAAGAGATTGCAGAGATCAAGCGATATGAGGACTTCACGACAATCGACTGGGTTCAGGACGCAGCACGAGAACAGAAGAGACGGACGGCTCGACAAGTAGCTCGGAACTCGGCAGGTCGCATAGGATGGAGAGGGAAACTATCAGAGGCGTACGATGCAGGGCAAGGCTGGATCGTGGTCAGCTTGATTGGCGCTGCGATCGGGCTGAATGCTGCTTTCCTGAATATCGTGACAGAATGGCTGAGCGACATCAAGCTG
This sequence comes from Zymoseptoria crescenta, assembly GCA_026122155.1. Lineage (NCBI taxonomy): Eukaryota > Fungi > Ascomycota > Dothideomycetes > Mycosphaerellales > Mycosphaerellaceae > Zymoseptoria > Zymoseptoria crescenta. The sequence continues at coordinate 21,733 of JALRMM010000289.1, read as the reverse complement.
GGATACTGCACGACGGGCTTCTACTTGAACGAGACATTCTGCTGCTGGGGTGCTGAGAACGGCTGCGACGAGTGGCATAGATGGAGTGGCTTCTGGCCGCTGAACTACCTGCTGTACATCATCTTCAGCACCATGTTCGCCTTCACCTCTGCTAGACTGGTCAAGAGCTTTGCGCCGTATGCTGCAGGATCGGGGATCAGCGAGATCAAATGCATCATTGCGGGATTCGTGATGAAGGGTTTCTTGGGATTCTGGACACTATTAATCAAGAGCATTGGTCTGCCGCTTGCGATCGCGAGCGGGCTGAGCGTGGGAAAGGAGGGGCCCAGCGTACATTACGCGGTCTGCACAGGCAATGTCATCAGCCGGATGTTCTACAAGTACAGGCGAAATGCTGCAAAGACTCGGGAGATCCTATCAGCTTGTGCGGCAGCAGGAGTCGCAGTGGCATTTGGAAGCCCCATCGGAGGCGTCCTTTTCAGTCTGGAAGAGATGAGCAACTACTTCCCGTTGAAGACAATGTGGCGGTCGTACTTCTGTGCTCTGGTAGCCACGGCAGTCTTGTCAGCCATGAACCCATTCCGGACCGGACAGCTGGTCATGTTCACAGTCCGCTACGATCGAAGCTGGCACTTCTTCGAGATACCATTCTACCTCCTCATCGGAACCTTTGGTGGACTTTACGGCGCCTTTGTCATGAAGTGGAATCTGCGAGTTCAAGCTTTCCGAAAACGATACCTCACCAGCTATCCCATCATCGAAGCCACCCTACTCGCACTCTTCACCGCCGTGATCTGCTACCCGAACATGTTCCTCCGGATTGACATGACTGAAAGCATGGAGATCCTCTTTCTCGAATGCGAAGGGGCCCACGATTACGATGGACTTTGCGACAGAGAAAACCGCTGGCGTCTGGTCCTCGCCTTATTCGCCTCGACTGTGATCCGCACATTCCTGGTCATCATCTCCTACGGCTGCAAAGTCCCAGCCGGCATCTTCGTTCCGTCAATGGCGATCGGTGCATCGTTCGGCAGAATGATCGGAGTCCTGGTCCAAGCATTGCATGAATCATTCCCGAACTCAGCATACTTCGCCGCCTGCGAGCCAGATGTCACTTGTATTACACCTGGCACCTATGCATTCCTCGGCGCCGGAGCAGCATTGAGTGGGATTATGCACTTGACGGTATCAGTAGTCGTCATCATGTTCGAGCTGACCGGTGCTTTGACTTACATCCTTCCCACCATGATCACGGTAGGCATCACAAAAGGCGTCTCCGAGAGATTCGGCAAAGGTGGCATCGCAGACCGCATGATCTGGTTCAATGGCTTTCCTTTCCTCGACGGCAAAGAGGACCACACATTCGGCGTGCCCGTCAGCACAACCATGACTCCAAAGCCGAAAGTGTTGACAGCGACTGGGCTAACCGTAGCCGCCGTGGAGAAGATCCTGAAGGAAACCACCTACCAAGGCTTTCCCATCGTCGAGAACGAAGACACCAACATCCTCCTCGGCTACATCGGCCGCACCGAGTTGCGTTACGCCCTTGACCGCGCGATCCGCGAACAAGGTGTCTCGGCCTCCGCTCGCTGTCTCTTCTCTCCCCAAACAGGTCATACCGCTCCCCACACAGCGACCACGCCATCCGCTTCCTTTCCCGCCGTGAACTTTGAAGACGCCGCCCACGGCACAGTCGACTTCTCCAAATTCATCGATCCTGTACCACTGACCGTACACCCTCGTCTCCCTCTCGAGACAGTAATGGAGCTCTTCAAAAAGCTCGGTCCGCGGGTGATTCTCGTCGAACACCGCGGTAAGCTGACCGGACTGGTCACTGTGAAGGACTGCTTGAAATACCAATTCCAAGCCGAAGCAAAGGAAGATCCGCGAGAAGAAGAAGGACAGCAGATACGGCAGGAGAAGCTATGGGCTGTGTTCCAGAGGGTTGCGATCTGGGTTGGTGAAAAGGTCGGGTGGAGAGGCGGGATAATAGGAATGGGAAGGCTGCAGCTGAGTGGCGAGTACACTGCCGTCCCGACGCCAGCAGTTGAGGAGCATCGGAGGGCGGAGAGTTTGGACGAAGCAGGACGCGGACCGGCGGTGGGAGGAGTGGAGCTGTTAGATCGGAGGGAGGCAGTCTCATAGCATCCAGCCCAACAAATCTGTCTTGCTCGTTCATTCATGACTCATGTTTCCGTGTCTATCATCACCCTCACTCGATCCTCGCGTCTCCATATCCACGCCATCCTCATCGGATCATCCCTTCTCTACATCCACGCCAGAGCACCTCTTTTCCACGCCTCATCGCTAGCCCTGCCCACCCTTCCTCATCTCCTCCCTCAACATCTCCACAAACCTCTCATGCATCCCCCTCGTCCCCCCCACCAAATTCCCCCTCACAAACCCCACAAACGTCTTATTGCACGTACTCCTCCCCTCCGTCTGGATATACCACTCACTCCCCTCCTTCACGGTCCCCTCCAACTTCATCCCCTCGTCGTCCTCCGCCGGCTGACCCTTGACGACCCGCCAGGTGTTGGTGGAGGTGTAGAGGGAACTGGCGCGGATGGTGACGGTGCAGCCGGTGGGGTTAGGGTGGACGACGGCGGTGTAGGTTGTTCCGCCTTTCCAGAGCCAGGAGGGGATGAAGGGGAGGTCTTCGGAGACTTGCCAGTGTTGGGGTTCGGCGTGCTCCTCTTCCTCCTGCGGCGGGTCTTGGTTTTGCTCTTGCTCTTGTTCTGTTGCGGAATGCGCTTTCGAGTCCTTGGGAGGAGGTAATTGCTTGGTACCGGTGCAGTTGGAGCTGAAGTGGGCTACGTTGTCGTAGTTTTGAAGGATGGAGACGGCGAGGGGGAGGTGGTCGGGGGAGATGTCGGAGGGGATGGGGGTGGAGATGCAGGAGGTGAAGGAGGTTTCGAAGATGCCCATGCTGGAGGAGAGCGGGAGGGTTGAGATCGAGGTGGGGTCGAGGAACTGAGCGGGATGTATCGCGATATATAGACTATTTGTGTGAAGATGTGTCGGGAAGGGCGGTATAGTTCTATAGTTCTACAGGGTAGAACTATACAGAGGTGAGGTCAATAGAGTGACGCCACGATTCACCGAAGCTTTCAGCATTGGAAACTCTGTTTGCCATTACCCTCAGGTCTACAAACGTCCAAGAATGAATTAAAAGCAGCGAAGCACGATCCGAAGCAATACATATATCAATCTCGCCTTCCCTCTCCAAGCTTGCTCTCCGCTCAAAAGACCGCGGTGTAAGAACTCGCCTCCAAGACGGGAACCACAGTCGTAACCCTCGAGCAGCTCGTACACATTGCACACATGGACATCGAGGTCGTGGTCGGGTACGGCGTGGCACAGCCCGGGATCGTGGACGAAGCGGCAATGGCTGTAGGCAAGCAAGTAGCTTCTTGAGGAATGCTGGACACGCCGGCGCGGCTGCAGATGGTGTTGGCAAAGAGGCGCACATCTGGGAAGTTGAGTCAGTCATGTTCAAGTTGGATCACGTTTTCGGAAGACGTACCTTGGATCTGGTCTTGAGTGCAGAATTGGCTCACGCAGCAGGAGAAGTCGGCGAGGAGTGGGCGGTTGGAGCAGATGCACGCCACGTCGAGCGGACTACATCCTCCGAAGCATTCCGACTGCGAGTAGGTGGCGATGCAGCCTTGAGCGCAGGAAGGAAGGCTCGTGGGCGTCGGTCGGGTCGACGTGGTGGTCGCGATGGCGGAAGAAGGCGTGGTGTAAGTGGCTGGCGAGGTCGACGTTGTAGTCGGCAAGGTAAGCTGGTCCGTGATGCTTTCCAAAATGTTGCTGCATACACCTGTGGTGGCAATCGGAGCGGCAGTCGTGTAGACAACATTCGGTGCGTCGACCCAGGGCGGTCCGCAATTACCATATTCTGGCTGGCAAGTGTCGGTGGCGCAGTACTCTGTGCCGTTGCCGCAGTACCCGTAGATGCTGCAGCAGTCTCCGAAGACGGTGCCCGCACAGTTGGCTTGGTTTGAGCTACCACAGTATCCATTTGGACTCGGATTCTGCGTGTAGGTCGGAGGTGGCGCCGAGCTCTGGGGAACAGGAGTTCCGTAAGGTGGCTGCTCGGCTGGGTTGCAACTACCGTAGTCCGTGAGACAGTTTTGAGCGGCACAAAATTCGTAGCCGGAGCCACAGAATCCGTACTGACTGCAGCAGTCGCCGTATGTACTTCCCACGCAGTTGTAGTTGTTCGGACCGCCGCAGACTCCGTTCGGGCTGACGGTCTGTTGCACGGGTGGTGGAGGGTCGACAGCCAGACAGCTGGCGTTGTTGGGCACGGCGTCGAAGACACCGAAACAGCTGCAGAGTAAGTCTCCCACGTCGCGGATGGCTGCGAATGTATGAGTGGTTGAATACATGTAGGTGACTTTGAATACTCACCACTGATGTCCTCCGGAGACAAGCATTGCTGGCTCAAACAGCACGAGTACCTGTCAATCAGAGCGATGTTGCTGCAAATGCATTGAACGTCCTCCGGATCGCACCCAGCGAGATCGTATCCGACGATACAATTCAAAGCGCATTGAGGAATGCGCCGAGGGAGGTAACTAGGCGGCGCCGAGACGGTTGGGAGGGCGGAGGAAGAGACTGTTGAGGAGCAGGCGTTCCCTGGGCAGGTATCCACGGTGGAGAAAAGCGTGCTGGTCGACGTCGACGCATCTTCGTACACCGGAGGAGGGGTGTATGCTGGCGGCGCAACAGGCGTGCTCGTTGTCGTCTCTCCGTATACGGGAGCCTGCTGGGCGGCAACGAGCACTGAAAAGAGTGACAGCGCGATAGAGGCCTTCATCCTGAATAGCGATGTAGTGGGTGCTGTCGCGAAGGAAAACTCGTGGCGAGGAGCTTCTGCATCACATATCAATGTCGCCTTGTTTACCCGCCAGAATGCACGCTACGCGCGAAATGCATTCCTCAATCTCGTGTCTTTCGCGGGAGCAATGTGGCATAGCATCCCAATGCAGTGTTGTATAGGAACCGCAGGCTGACGGAGATCAAAGAGATCCTGCGAGCATTATTTGGAGTCGCACTCTACATCTTGCCTGCACAGAGTTCTCGGCCGTATCCTCTAGTTGGATCCCGTCTTGTTAATGCGTACGGACATGGACGACATAGCCAAGTCTTACCTTTCCGGCAGGCAAGGGATAACGCTCGGTCTTTCTGAGGTACATGACTATTACCGCACATCCCTGACAAGAGGCACAGTCTTCAGGTAGTCGTCTTCATCTTTCCCCCGGAGCGTATGACATCCAGCATATCGCCGTCGAGTCTGGCAAGCTTCAAGTCGCTCTGGGAGGAGAACGTCGCCGCACGAGGGAAAAGTGCGCCATGGAAGGATAGCCATGACAGTCACTTGCTTCATAAGCTGTGCAAAGCATGCATGGGATCCGATTCATACCAAATATACGACGTTGTTGATGGAGGAATAGAGGGCGGAACAGATTCGTCAAAGGATGAAGTCAAGGGCGACGCTTTACGGACGTCCATATGTCAAAAATGGAACAACTCCACAGCGCTTGACCTCACCTTCGATCGTACATCACTTTCAGCCAATTTATGCCCAGACATGGCAGATAAAACACGCCTTCGGGCATCGATCATAATCGTCTCCGAGACAGCCTCGACTGATGCCTCCACAGACCAAGGCATTCCAGCTCTGCGAGCAACATTTGCTGATAGCGGAGGGGACCAGTGGACTGCCGAAGACACTCAGATCGTGCGAGACGATGTGCTCGAGATCCAGAGGGCCATCACTCGGCGGACCGACGGCAAAGATGCAGTCAATTTGATCGTGACGAGTGGAGGGACTGGATTTGCGCAGAAAGACGTCACGCCAGAGGTGAGATTTGACGATTCTGAGAAGTGATCAGCACTGACAGCGGTGTTGTTATAGGCAGTCGCTCCGTTGATACATAAACATGCTGCTGGACTGTTGCATACCATGCTGTCTGCTTCGTTGGCAATAACGCCTTGTATATCGCCCTCACACCACGCTCAAAGAACTCAAGGCTGACCATGCCCAGTCGCTGCAATGGCTCGACCCGTTGCCGGGGTACGCCACAACACATTGATCATCACCCTTCCCGGCTCTCCCAAAGGAGCCAAGGAGAATCTGGAAGCTATTCTGAAACTCCTACCTCACGCATGTCAGCAAGTCGCTGGGATGGACTCTCGAACGCTACATGTTGGCGGCGTCAAGAAGCTTGAACAAGATGCTAATGTCAGCGCCGCTGGCAAAGGCCATTCGCGTTCACACGACCACTCGCATTCTCATTCCCATAGCCATGGTCACGGACATGGTCATCATCACGGGCCGAAAGCACATACGAAGCCCGAGGATCGACCCGTATCGAATGATCCATCTGCAGGACCTACCGGACGACATCGTCAATCTCCATACCCTATGCTTTCGGTCGACGATGCCCTCGCACAAATATCCGAGCATACTCCCTCTCCTTCCGTCGTCAAGAAAGCCGTCGACATATCTCTCGTCGGCTCTGTCTTAGCAGAAGACGTCACAGCCAACGAAGCCGTACCAGCGTTCCGAGCCAGCATAGTCGATGGATACGCCATTGTAGCTTCCGATCATGTCCTCGTTCCCAGCACAAAGGGCATCTTCGAGGTCACTGGCATCTCTCACGCTCAAGCGGGCAAAGACATGCCGACTCTACGATCTGGAGAAGTCGCACGGATCACCACTGGAGCACCTCTTCCACCCGGCGCAACCGCTGTAGTCATGGTCGAAGACACAGTGATCCGCTCGAAGACAGATGATGGCGCCGAAGAGAAACAAGTCGAGATCCTGACCGACGAGATCAAACCCGGCGAGAACGTGCGAGAAGTCGGCAGCGACGTCAAAGCCGGCGCAGTGATTATGAAGAAAGGCGAAGGCATCACAGCCGTAGGCGGCGAATTCGGTCTCCTCGCCTCAGTCGGCACAAAAGATGTCTCAGTCTACCGCAAACCCGTCATCGGCGTCCTCAGTACGGGTGATGAAATCGTACCCCACGACCGCCCCGGCTCACTGAAACTGGGCGAAGTACGAGACACAAATCGCCCCACCCTCCTCACAGCCATCAAAGGCACGGGTTTCGAAGGCGTCGATCTCGGCATCGCATCAGATCAGTATGTCTCCTCGCCCTCCACATCATCATATCCACTAACCACCTCGTCCCAGACCCGGCGCCCTCGAAACCGCCCTCCGCTCTGCTCTCCGCACAACAGACGTCCTAATAACCACCGGCGGCGTCTCCATGGGCGAACTCGACCTCCTCAAACCCACCATCGAACGACAATTAGGTGGCACGATCCACTTCGGCCGCGTATCCATGAAACCAGGCAAACCGACCACCTTTGCCACTGTACCCTTCAAAGACAACCACGGAAACCCAGCGACCAAGGTCATCTTCTCCCTCCCCGGAAACCCCGCCTCAGCGGTTGTGACCTACCACCTCTTCGTCCTACCAGCACTACACAAACTAGCCGGCATCTCCCCCGTCGGTCTACCGAAGGTGAGTGTAGTGCTGGACTCGGAGGTGAGGATGGATCCGCAGCGAGCAGAGTTTCATCGTGCGGTGGTGAGTGTGGGAAGGGATGGGATGTTGCATGCGACGAGTACAGGATTTCAACGGAGTTCGGCGATTGGAAGTTTCAAGGGGGCGAATGCGTTGTTGTGTTTGCCGACGAGGGAGGGGAGCCTGAAGGTGGGGGAGAGAGTGGAGGCGTTGTTGATGGGGAGGATTGTGGGTTGACTTGTACGAGTGAGAGCGTCGATATTCGATCGGTTGGCGTGGTCAATGTCAGCCAGCATTGGGAGCTGCCACTTGTGCCTGACCCGGTCATCAAGTTTGCCAGAGTCAACTCAATGCGATGGTCGGCAGTTTGTATGGACATGTCCAGGCCACTCGTCGTTGGCCAACAACCCTAACCCTAACCCTGACCGACCATTTTCGACCTTTACTTCGACTTCCTTCAGGTTAAACTGTGCTTCTCTGCTCCGATAATCTCATAACGACGCTGAAGAACCTGCGTCAAAATCAAGAAAAATTACATGTAGAAGGTCAGCACAAGTGTTTGCGATCTCCGAAGGAGATGATAGCCAAACCTTGCATGTCCAAAACTTCATATATCATGTCTAGATCGCGGACCCGGTGTATCGGATCTCACGTCTTACTGGTGTTACAAACTGTCGAGATTTTCATAACTTCATTACAGTAGCCCGCAAGACTACTACACAGCTATCAACCGTGCAAATTGGTCCACATATATCCTCGATCACCACGCGGGCATTGGCCCCCAAGTGCTCTCGAAGACCTCATCTCTTACTCTCAACCGCAGTAATCTCCACCGAGCCCTTCTTGTCACCTCCATCCGCAACAGTCTCCCCGGCCTCCGACTGATCCCTCTCCAAATCCATCTCCTTCGTCCCGTGCTCAACCGCACCGAACAACTCATCCATCTTCTCCAATGAGACCCCTTTGGTCTCCGGAATGAGAAACCAGGTGAAGATGAACATGAGGAAGCAGAATGTGCCGTAGATGTAGTATGCCCTACCCGATCTTGTCAGCGAGAACAACCCGGCAAAGAGTGAAGGAGCGTTCAACGCACCCGTATCCGCCTCTTCCGACCGTAGCAATCATATTCGGCGTAGCTCTCGCAACGACAAAGTTGAACAGCCATTGCGTCGCAGCTCCGAGAGCGACGTTCATAGCGCGGAGTCTGGCGGTGGGGATCTCAGACCTGGTGAACCACAGTCAGCACACTCCATCCCGGCCACAACCATTATCCCTCAGGAACAACATACACGTAGATCCAACAAACCGGGCCCCACCCAAACTGGAACAACGTCGCAAACAGATAAATCGCCACAATAGCGACATACCCCGCCGGCGGCACCGGACTTCCCGCTTGCGGCGGAGCGATGCGGATGTACGTTCCGATGTAGTACATGCACAGTCCCTGAGCGATGGCCGTCCACAGGAGGGACTTTCTTCGACCGAGGGAGTCGGCGACGAGGAGCAGGAAAAAGGCGCAGCCGACCATTTTGATGACGCCGTAGACGCCCGTGGCGAAGAGGGAGTTGGTGGTGCCGGTCAGGCCGAGGTTGCTGAAGATGGTAGGGGCGTAGTAGTTGATAGCGTTGGTTCCTGAGAGATGAAGTAATGTCAGTATCGCCCACGACGGTCCGATGTGACGAGGATGAGATTACCGGTCATTTGCTGGCATATCATCAGGCCGATGGTGATGAGAGCCCGTTTGCGATTGCCTGGGATCGTGAACATCTCTCGGAGTAAGTCAATGGGTCGCGCTCCGCGAATGATCTGCCGCTCCCATTCGAGTTGGTCGAACATCTCTTTCAGTTCCGTTTGGACGTATTCGTGGGTGTGGGGCAGATGACGGATGCGAGAGAGGACGGCGCCGGCTTCTTCCCAGCGGTCTTGTCGGGCGAGCCATCGAGGTCTGATCGGGCTGTTAGCGGTTGTAGGGAACTGATGGAGGATGGCTCGCACTCACGTCTCGCTGCTGGTGAGCATGCCGAAGAACAGCAGGACAGCAGGTAAACCTTGCAACGCCAGCGGAACCACGTATTGTCTCGTGCCAGAGCTGTGCAAGAGGGAACCGTAGTTGATCCAGAAGGCGATGCACACACCTGTAACGATGAAGAATTGGTACATGCCCGTCAGAGCTCCACGGATGGCTCGAGGGGCGTTCTCGGAGGTATAGAGAGGAGTGATCATCGATGCCGCTCCGACACCGACACCTGCGATGAATCTGTTCAGAGTTAGCCTCAGTCGCAGGAGCAGGTTCGATCTATCGAAAGACAGCAGAAGCTTTGTACCTTCCAAGATACAACACCGGAAAATGCCCAGCAGCAGCCGCCTGGAACACAGCACCAATCGTCGCCAGCACCGCAGCGATCATCAACCCCATCCTCCGACCCAGCTTATCAGCGACATAGAACGCCGCGAGCGCCCCAACGAAGCATCCAGCTTGCAGCGTCGACACAATATTCGCTTCGAGGTTGGCGGAAAGAGTCTTGTTCTCGCCGGCTTTCGGAAGCCCATACTTTCTGTATCGGTCGTTAGCCCTTGCGTTCTTCACATCAACCGAGAAGAAGAAGTGAGACGTACGCTCGGAAAGGATCGAGCTTGAGGACGCCTCCGATGATGCCCGTGTCCATACCGAACAGCATGCCACCGAAGCAGGCCTGAACCAATTCAGCACATCGCTCAGGTAGTCATCACTGGACTCCTCTCAACTCACGCTGGCACATAGCAGATACACTCTCCAGTTGTAGATCTCCTTGGGATCATTCTTCGCCGCCTCGTTCTGGATGAACTTCGTGATGAGGGTCATCTTGAAGATTGTGAGCTGAGGACGACGATCAGGTCCGGATGACAGCGTTTGCGGTAGACAGTGGTAACAAAGACGTCCAACCCAGGCCGGACCACGTCGTGAACGCTGGGGTGAGCAGCACTTCTTGTAGGCTCCGCAGCCATGATCGACTGGCGGATGATATCCGGCTTGTCCAGCGCTTGGATGTCTCGGCGCGACAGGTGCGGGTTAGTGAGGTCCGAAGGGATCGGTTGCATGATGCAGCCCCCTGTCCGTTTCCAGACCACGGAATTATGCTACCTACAGTGTTTGACCGGATGTGTTGCATTCTGCACTCAGTAAGGACGTGTATTATAGGAGGGCTCCGATCAGTGGCACGATTCCGAGCAGGCGACTTCCTCTGCGTGGTTTGCGAGGACATACTGACCCGACCGTGAATATTACCAAGTTCTCCTCGGCCAGACAATGTCGGTTTCCCGTGCATATTAGAATACCCCATACCCCATAGAACTACCCCACACCCCGCTGCGGATCGGCAGCTGTCAACTTTTGCAACCCGTCGGCTCCACCAACCTGTTCGCAAGGTGGGGGGGGGGGGCTGCCCTGTCGGCTGTATTGCAGCCATCTGCATCCTCTCCAAGTCTCGATCGCCCTCGAGAGAGCTCGTTGCGTTGTTGATTATTGATGGGTTTGAGAGCTCTTTGTCGGCTAAATGCAACGACTTGGCTTCGCAGGGATAGTTCTATATGATCCAACCAGGCTCTCGACTGGGGTCGTGCCGCGATGCCTCGGGTCTTCCAAACGTCTTGCGGTATCTGAAGCTGGGCAATGAGCATGTCAACGATTGAAGAACGTAGACATTTTGAAGATGGCTTGCCTCTCTGCTCGTCTATGCTGATGAAACTTGGCCTCACGTTTCCGGCGTTTCCAGCATCCGCGGCCGTCCACGAGGACCAATGCAGCATGCAGTATAATACAGTATCTGTACAAGTGGTGGTGATCATTAGATGCGCGCTTCATTGAATGCTCCAATGGAAATGCAGAAAATCGAGCGGCCATTCTGTTGGCTTCAATCTTCCCTCTCTACTGCGCAACAGTCGCAGCCCGAGATCCCGATTCGTCACTCTCTTGACTTTCCGATACGCGCTCGCCGTCAGTCTTTCCTTCTGGCGGTGACGCGACTGGCGACTCCTCAGTAGTCTCAGAATCTACCTTAGTGAGTGGAGCGTCCGGCTCTTCGAATACAACATCCTCCTCGCCAGCAAACTGGTCCGGCGAAGCCGCAACTTCGCGAGGACGCAGGGCCTGGGTGATCAATTCATCTATGTCGGCGGAAGTTGCCTTCTTCGAGGACATCTCAGAATTGGCCCCGGTCTCTTCTCCAGCTTCCGTAACCTCGCGATCGCCCAGGAAATCCGTCATCAAGTCGTCGATGTCGATAGACGTCGACTCCTCCGGGGAGGTATCGGAAATGGCCTCGACCTCTTTTCCGGTATGCTGCGCGTCGATGTCGGTAGCGGAAGTGTCAACATCGGCCTCGATCTCTTCTGCAACCCGCTGCGCGTCGACATCACCGCTCTCGCCTGTTCCAACAGAGCCCTCGCCTTCGGCAGCGGCAGCGGCAGCGGCAGCAGCAACAGCATCCCTCATCGCTTGCTCCCTCAGCGCCTTGTCCTTCTTCTGCAACATCGCGCGTCTCTTCGCGTCATTCAAATTCAGATTCTCAAGGACATACTCAATCTTCTCCTCCACCAAACCCTTGACGTGCGTAGCCAAAGACCTTGTAGAGAACACACCAGCAAAGCGGTAGCTCAACCACAGGTACGCCACTAAACCTTTATGTAATTGTTCCAAGCTGCGCAGCTGTTCCCTAGTAATGGTGTCCGGTTCGTCGAGGACATCGAGGGGTAATTCTTCGATATCAAGCAGGTCGCCGCCGCTACCGGTGGCGATGCAGCGTGCAAAAGCGGGCATGAGCTCTCGCCAGAGTAGAATATCTCCCCTTGCAGCAGGACAAGCGCAGATGATGTTGCGGTCGTTGATGGTCAGGCCTCGCACCGATTCAATAAGATCAGCGACCCACACTTGATCCCGCAGTCCGCATAGGTGAAAGCGGCGGTGCATTTGCGACAGCTCGTGGAGACGGGTGAGGATGTAGCTGAACGGCGTCCCGGGTGGGAAGTACGATGCGAAACGCTCGAGGACGGACGTGGGTGGAAAGATACCGGCCGTGGCCAGTGGCTCGGGTTCAGAACGCATGGCGGTAGCGACGACGGGGTAGTCGAAATCTTCGAGGGTCGTCACCAATCCGATGTTGTCCGGGACATCGCCGGCGCGATTCATCTGATAAGTACCATGGGGATCGATGGCGGGTTGCGCTGCTCTGGCTTTCTCAAGAGCCTCAGGAGTGGCGGCTGCGTCCGTTGCTTGAGCGGCCGTGCGGAACCGTCCAGCACGTCCGCCGATCTGCTTGATGGCGGCAATGTTCAGAGGACCACGAGCGACACCGTCGAATTTGTTCGATGACTCGAAGATCATGCGTTTGATGGCGAGATTGAGGCCCATGCCGACCGCATCGCTAGCTACGAGGAAGTCGTAGTCGTTGTTCGGATCGTTGAAAAGCCGGGCCTGCTGAGCACGAGTCTCGGGTGGCAGGGAGCCGTAGACAATTGCGACCTTCCGCCCTGTCCGCTTTTCGATCTCCCGGCGAAGGGCGTGAATGCCCACCACGGAGAAGCTGACGATGCAGTCACCTTTGCGAAGCAGAGAGAGATCTCCTTGCAACGATGTGCTGGCGACCTGCAAAGGACTGAGACGTTGGTAGTGGTGAATATGCAACTTGTCGCCAATGCTGGCGCAGATTTCCGTAATCAATGGCACCGTCCGCTCCTCTCCACAGAGATGCACTTCCCTCGCTTGCACACCCAGCAGTGCATTTGTCCATGCCCATCCTCGGTCCGGGTCGCCAATCATTTGAATTTCGTCAATGACTGCAACGTCAATTTTTGTATTCAAGGGCACCATCTCGACGGTACACGAGGTCAAGTAGCGGTCGAATGTGGAAGTGGTTTCGCCGTCGGCCATGGATTCCACCTGCTGCTCCTGCTTTTCCGCGGGCCTTTCTTCAGATCTTCGCTCTTCACCAGTCACCAGTCTACATGGCAGTCCTTTTGCATTCATTCGAGTGTACACTTCGTGAGCCAATAGTCGGAGAGGGCCAGCATAGCATCCAGATTGTGCCTGCTCCAGCCTCTGCAGCGCGTGGTACGTCTTTCCAGAATTGGTTGGGCCAACATGAAGATGCACCTCGCGTGGTCTCCTTCTCGTCGCAGGGAACCACTCGCTGGGATATCTCAAGTCCGCCAAATCTTTCTGATTCCTGATGTCCGAAGGCGTGAAGCTTGATCCTGTGACGGATCCGTAGAAGGCGTACTTTATTCGCTCCTCCAAGCCATTCTTCCCACGCAGGCGATATGCCTGGACAAGGTCGTCCCACACTGCGGCAAGGCCGCCTTCTTTGCCTCTTCCGCGATGCCCATGCTTTGCGACCTTGCCCGCTGCTCCCAATACCTCTTCCTTGAACGAGCGCCACAACTTGTTGAAGATCTTCGCCCTGTCGCCATCCTCGCCCTGTGAATCCTTGACCAACCTGTCCAGCACCGGCGCATTTCTGAGGTCACCCTCGGCTTCCCTCAGCGACTCCATCAATGCGAATCGAAACTTCTCCTCTTTCTTCCGGTTTTGTGAGGTCTCGTCCAGTCCCCATTCTTTCAGATCCGGTAGTGGAGCAAAGGATGGACGTCGCACTATGCCTGTGACGACCGGCGAGACCCTTCGACCTCGATCTCCCGCCCTACTCCCATAGTCCGCCGTCTTGGTATGGTATCGAATCGGGACGGCATCCGAGGCGTCATTGCGGCGGTCGACAAAGGTGGAGCGAAGTCGTTGTTGTTGGAGGGAAAGGAGACGGAATCGGTGGGCGCATCGTATGCATATGCTACTGCCTTTTGTGGTCGAGGCGAGCATTGGCAGGAGGTTGATGGAATGGGTTTGTTGAATCAATGTTGTCGTCAAGTTCATTTGCCTCCAAAACGTTGTTGATCTTTAAGACCGTTATTCTGACATAGCCCGCTGTAAAATCCCACGCGAACGTCGACGTCAGTTGAACCAACACCAGGGAGAGAATGGAAGCTGTGCCTTGCGACTTTCACATGCGAAAGAGAACTATACATTCACTTCGATCCACTAGCCTCGATCCCAGTCGCACACCTTCCTCGTTGGTCTACATGCGCCGCCTATACCATCATTCTCGTGGTCGCATTGCAATATGGTCGTCTCCATCCTTGATGCCCAGCGCGACAGTGAGTGAAGCCTTGAATGGAAGCCTTGTCAATGGCATTGCATTGTATACTGACGTCTACAAGTACTCCTCAATACGATCCGACACATAACTCGTGGAGATGTACGTCGATACCTTACAAACCCTTCCAAGAGACATCTCCTGACCTCCAGTCGCAGTGGAAAGTACTGGTCGTGGATCCCGACAGTCGTCGTCTAATCGACAACGTGCTCGAGCAAGATACCATCCTGAACGAGAACATCACGAGTACGTCTATCCCGTCGCTCCCAACTACCAGTGTGGACTTCATTCCAGCTGTCCAGCCTGACGCTCTCCAGACATCGAAGTAATCACGGACCGAAGACCCACGAACCGCGATGTCGATGCGATATACCTCCTCACACCACAGCCGCACATTGTGGACTGTGTCATGGCCGACTTTGAGAAGAAAAAGTACCGACGAGCACATCTAGTATGGACAAGTTGTGAGTGGTGGACCTGAGGAAGACACGCCGTGGAGCAAAGAGCAGGAACTGATAACGACGGCAGTATTACACCCGACATTGCGCGACCGCATAGACAAGTCCAGCGTGGCTCGAGAGCAGATCGCACTATTCAAGGTGCTGAACGTCGAGTTCTTCCCAAGAGAATCGCACCTGGTCACATTTCGAGATCCATACAGCTTTCCGATTCTGTTCCACCCTGGACTCAACCATCTGGTCAGGCAGCATATGGAGGATATTGCTCAAAAGGTCTGACACTCCTATCAATCGTCTACTTCCTACACTGACCGGACATCAGATTGTCGGCGTATGTGTGGCTCTTGGGGAATACCCCACGATCCGCTACTATCGAGCAAAGGCACCCACCCATGAGGCCGCCGTCCTATGCTCGCACCTCGCACGATTCGTTCAGGATGAGCTAGATCTGTACGCCAAATTCCACGAAGACTTCCCGCCAGTAACGACCCGGGCACGGGGTGCATTATACATACTGGATCGATCGATCGACCTCTTCGCCCCTGTCCTCCACGAATTCACCTACCAAGCAATGGCTCACGATCTTTTACCGATCAAGGAAGGTGACAAAGTCACATACAGAACACTCGTAAACGAAGGGCAACCAGATCAACAAGAGAAAGATGTTGAGATTTCAGAAAAGGACAAAATTTGGGTGGAAAACAGACACCGACACATGAAAGACACAATTGAGATTTTGATGGCAGACTTTCAAAAATTCATCAAGGAGAACCCCAACTTCACCAAATCAGGGGATGCTACGAGCTTGAATGCGATCAAGGACATGTTGGCAGGGCTTCCGCAATTTCAAGAGCTGAAAGAGGCGTATGCTTTGCATCTCAGCATGGCACAAGAAAGCATGAACCGATTTCAGAACTTCAGACTCCCCGATCTGGCATCGGTGGAGCAGGTGAGCACTTTCGCATGATCTCCTTGCAACCTCTTCTGACACTCGCTAGATACTTGCCACCGGCTTGGACGAGGACTATAAGAAGCCCAAAGGTCTTGCCGACCAAGTAATCCGAATGCTGGACGAAGAAGGCACCACACCGCCCGATCGTTTGCGCCTTCTCATTCTCTTTCTCCTCTACAAAGACGGCCTCGTTCCCGCCGACCTCCAAAAACTTCTTGCGCACGCCCAACTCCCTCCCCAAAACGCCGAAGTCCTCCACAACCTCGGAATCCTCGGCGCCCGCACCACCCGCAACCTCAAAGACTCCCGTCCCGCGCCCTCTCCCATCTTTGCCAGCAAGCCTCCGCCCACCCTCGCGCAAGAAGAATACGCCCTATCCCGCTACGAGCCCGTCGTTCAAAATCTCCTCGAAGCTCACGCCTCCTCAACGCTAGACACCATCGTATTCCCTTACACCAAACCTCCCCTCGAAACCTCTGACGACCTCCTCCAACCCGCCGCGACCTCCCTCCGCGCCGCGAAACCAACATGGGCGCGCGCAAGGTCAAACGTATCAGCCGATAACCGTCAACGCGTGGTAGTCTTCATGGCCGGCGGCGCAACCTACTCCGAAGCCCGAGCTTGCTACGAGACAGGCGCAAAAACGAACAAGGAGGTCTTCCTCGTCACGAGCCATATGATGACTCCAGGGCTTTTCATCCGACAAGTCGGGGACCTCAGTCGGGACAGGAGAGAGCTCAGAATACCCGCGGATATGCCCAAACCTCAGGCTCCCAAGCATCTATTCGAGCGAGACGAGGAACCGAGGAGGGAGGAACCGCCGCCGCAAGTGCCGTCGCATCATGCGCCGCCTACGAGAGCGATTGCGGGGATGAATTTGAATGGAAGTGTGGGTCAAGGTGGGGCACCAGCGGGGAGAGGTCACGGCGGAGCATCAGCACCGGTCGCAAGTCCGAGTGGAGCCAACAAGTTGACGAAAGAGGCACCCGCGGAGAAGGAGAAGAAGAAGAAGCATCATTTCGGCTTTGGGAAGAGTAAAGATAAGTAGACATCTTCGGTCGAGTCCGAGTGAGAGATACCTTATGAATGACTGAACGAGGAGTGATGGCCTGCAATGAAGAGAAAGTGCAAAGACGTTGGCTCACATATTTCACCACGGATCTTGCGAGTGCCTGCATCGCATTGAGAGTGTGACAAAGCTGGCCGTCAGGCTCCGCCATGGACTATTGCTGACCAGTATTTCATTCAAGCAGATAACATGCACTTCCTGGTCGTTACACAAGAAGAAAACGTCATCACAAACTCCTCGACTCCCTCCATCGGCCTCCATCTCAGTCAAGGTCCAGTCGCGACCGAAGTCCCTCATGGGTTATCACCGGAAGTGGATGGCTTGTCGTCGCCAGAGTCCTTGTCAGAGTCCATGGCAGAGTCCTTGTCGGAGTTCTTCTCAGAGTGTGCCATCATGTCCTTGGAGTCTTGGTCCGTTGTAGTCCCCATCATCTCGTTGTCGGAGTGTGGCATCATCTCCTTGGCGTCCTGATTCTTCGCAGGACCCATCATCTGCAGAAGAAAAGCGTGAGAATCGTGGAGAGTCTTGCCAACATGTCGTAGAAGAAGGTATACTTACCGGCGGGGTCTTGAGTCCTGGCATGGAGCCAGATTTGTCATCAGTAGTGGATGGCTTGTCGTTGCCGTTGGCTTGGCCAGGGAGCGACTTCAATTGATCGGGGATTTCCGGGGTGGGGTCCTGTCCCTTGGACTTGGTAGAGGGGATGTCGGCGCCTGGGAAAGAGCCTGGAAATTCTGGGATTCCCTGTAGAGATGTGTTAGTAACATATGAAATACGTTGTTCGATGTTAGGACTCAGGAGACTGACCTGTCCCTTGGAGTCTTTAGACGCAGGAATGTCGGCGCCTGGGAAAGAGCCTGGGAATTTTGGGATTCCCTGTGGGGATGTGTTAGCAACACATGAGGTGCGTTGTTCGATCTCAGGAAACCAACCTGTCCCTGTCCCTTGGACGGGTCCATATCGGCGCCGGGGAAAGAGCCCGGGAAGTTGGGGACTCCCTGCGGAGATGAATCAGTAAAATAGTAACAGGAGGTACGCTCGACGGTTAATGACCGACCTGTCCCTTGGAACCTGCCGGCGAGGGAAAGCCGGGAAACGAGGGAACGCCGCTGCCAGAGAGCTTGTCGGCGCCAGGAAACGAGGGAGCGCCACTGCCACTGCCAGCGAGCTTGTCGGCGCCAGGAAACGAGGGAGCGCCACCGCCACTACCAGAGAGCTTGTCGGCGCCAGGGAACGAAGGAACGCCGCCGCCACTGCCAGAGAGCTTGTCGGCGCCAGGGAACGAAGGAACGCCGCCGCCACTGCCAGAGAGCTTGTCGGCGCCAGGGAACGAAGGAACGCCGCCGCCACTGCCA
>JALRMM010000288.1:0-46832 GCA_026122155.1 Zymoseptoria crescenta | reverse complement strand
AGGGTATATGTTACGCTTTTCTATCCCTTTAGTCGATCGAGTATAGGAAACGTAGGGAAGCTAGTAATATTATCCTAGTCGATCTTCTTGTTTTTATACCCTCTACTCGTAGCGGTCTCCCTACTAGTGCCGTCGTCGATACTAGATATTCTAGTCCGATACTCGCGACGTAGAGGAATATCCTCTACGGGGGTAATAGTACCTAAATACTAAGCAACCGCATCCGGGTATAGTCTAATAATAGCTAAGGCGATAAGGTTACGCGATATTTGTTTCTAAACGGTATCGTATCGATTACCGTCGCCTTCGAGTATATCTACGAGCTAAAGGGGTTTATTCTCGCGAAAGTACTCTTACTTTAAACTAGATAGCGGCACTTCGATGCTTTTAAGTACTATGCCGGTCGTAATATACTTTAGCTTATCCTCGCGGTTATACCTATACTCCCTAGTCTTATAGTATATGTCTAGATTATCGTGGATACTATATATATAACAATCTCGCCCGAATTCGGTAATCTAGTCTTTTACTAGGGAATATAGTTATCGATTGCAACGATATATACTCTTCGGAGACGTATAGACACCTATTCTAGATAATACTACGATTACTCGCCGCTTTACGCCTTAACTCTAAAAGTATAGTCCTATCTAATTAGGGGGCTAACTATAATATCGTAGATGTTTCGTTCGTCCGAGTAGGCTAGTAATAAGACCTATGCGTCTAAGTATATAATTATCTAGGACCGCCTTCCGTAGTAGTCCTAATATACCCTTAAAGAGCGCCTATATAGATAGGACGTACTCTCCTATCGACCGAACCGCGCCCTTATAGTCTAAGTCTTCCGCGGGCATTTTTTTTATCCTACTAGCCAAACTCCTAAAGACGTAAGTATGTTACTAGGTATATACTAGACCTCCTTACCTAACGCTCCTATAATAACTCTAACTCGCTATATACCGTTTCCGCGTTTATCTACTTACTAGGAGGCATATGCTTAACTACCCTACTATATATCTAGTCCTTCTATAATAGACTAGCTAACCTCTTCGTTCTAGTAGCGGCCGTCTCTACTTAATTAGACAAAGAGGTACCTTTCTTATAAGAGATATATAGCTCGATAAAGTCTCCGAACGTTATCTTATACTCTTTTATCTAGGCTAGTAGAAGGTTGACCTTCTCTCTCTTCGTCTTACCTTTACTATAACGGTTTCTCGGTCCTTCTCGGGCGCTAGTGTTTCGGCTCTAATTCGATCTAGACTCGCTAGTATTCGATGTCGACTAAGACGGCGTTCGAACTAGAGGCTTCGGTTTAGGTACCTTACGTTTACGAAGCTAACGGCCTTTCCGTATAACTAGGCTCGAGGTTTCTATTATAGTAGATATCTATATAATATTAATATACTAGTATAAACGTATAATAAGGTGTTATTAAGATCGAGCGGGGGCTATTATTATACGCTAAATCTAAAATCCTTAGTAAAATAGTCTACCTTATTAACTAAGCGACCTCCTCCTTATCTATACTATCGACACCTAACTATTAACCTAGCCGATACTACTATAGCACCGTATTTACTACCCGCGCCCGACCGCGCGACGTTATTACGACTATTAGTTTAGGCGACGCCACTACTAGCGCCGGAGAAGTAGACTAACATCTAACCGTCCGAATCTAATTCGGATCTAATACCGTACCGAAACAACAAGCACCCGTACGAGCACTACTAATAGATGCTTTAGGCGTAGTTATCTACTTTATAGTAGAACCGCCGGTATACGCTCTAGGTAGAGGAGTAGGAAGGCGGGTAGAAGAGCTAGATATATAACTAGGAGGGAGAACTACTCTACCGGACTACGCTAGTATTACCTTTAGGCGTTTAGGGACGGGAATAGGCGGCTTACCGACTAGAGGGGAAGGCTCTCGTACTAGACCGATACTAGGATTATAGATAGACTAGGTAGTAAGGTCGTAGTCTAGCAAACTAGTAGCCCTCGTACTATCCGAAGCGGACGTAGGGGATTGCTTAGGACTTACCGATAACTTAACGCTTAGATAGTGCTTCTATTAACGAATCCGCTCCCTCTCTATACGTTCCTAATTCTCCTATAACCACTAGGCCTCGACTAATTACGCTAGCTTAAGTAATATAGACAACTACTCGACTAGTATATATATAAGCTTTAGAGACGGCCTAAAGTCTATAGTAGAGTATACTAACTTAACCTAATAAGCCTATATACCGGCAGTCCCCTTCGGCACTCTAAAAATAGATATAAGATACGCGATTACCGTCTAAGGTAGAAGCGAGCCGGCTACTCTAGGGAATAGTGCGTACTTATAGTATAACTTAGCTACGCTAGGCTCCTACTTAGTTAGACTATCGCGGAGTATCTTCTTATATAGGCGTCTAGCCTAGGTAGTAGTAGTATTAGTAGAGGACTCTACCTATTTAGAAAAGCGATTAATAGGTAGCGCTATATCCTAGTTATAGATGTCGTAGTAGTCCTCGCGGATACGCGCTTTAGGAGGTACCTCTACGAATAGTTTTAGAGCCGCGATACGACGATAGACGATAGGACTCCCTACCTTACGTCCCGCGTTTATAAACTCCTATAAGGAGTAGTTTATATTGTCGCGCTTCTACTAAGGACTCTACTTCGCCCTCTTCTTCTTCTTAGTCGCTAATAGTAATCCGATATATACTAGCTTATCGATATCTAAACCGGCGTTAGATAGTATACTAGTACGATTATTAGCGTCTTTATCTTACTCTACGTCTAGAAATCTATTAGGAACAACCCGAGTCTAGTTCGGTTAGACCGGCGAATAGGGTCCTACTATCTACTAGTTATAAAGGAAGGTAAACGTTCCTAAATCCTAACGCCTACTATTACGTATAGCGCGCCTAGCCTACTATATAATAGTCCGTATACTAGCATTTATTAGGAGACGATACTAAACGACCCGTTTAATATTAGGTAGGTCGATACCTAAGCTAAGCGCCTTAGTTATAAATAGGATCCGAATCTTAGAGTCCGGTTTCTAAAACTCTTTAATTATATTAGCCTACGTTCGCCTAGCTATCCTACCGTAGTAAGTCCTTACTATAGTATATATCTAATTAATTGTTAGGCTCCTAGAGAACTAGCTATATAGATCAGATCGGAGACTAGACGCTACGGTATAAATGCCTAATTAACTATCGATAAATACTACTATTTTCTCGATCGACTAGGGGTTCGGTATACTATCTACTCTAGTAAGGTAATCGGTTAGGTATCGAAGCGTCTTCTACTTCCCGAGTATACTATCTAGAATAGCGCAACATTATATAGATATCTCGGGTCGGTTAATCGGATCCTATATAACTACCGCGTCTATTTAAAAGCTAGAGGCTATCTAATACTTAACGAGGGTGTCCGGCTCGAGGGTCGCCGAATAACCGAAGAAGCGTACGCGATTAGTTAGAGTAGCCCGAAAATTCTTTAGGCGACTATATTCCTTCCGGAAGCCTCTACCCTCTATCCCCTATTAGTAGACTAGATAGAATTCATCTAATATAAATAGTCCGAGCTATTACCGTACGGCGGGCTTAACTATTAGCTTTATAAACTAAGACTATATTACTATCTTAGGAGATAACATTAGATATATATACTTTCTAGAGTATAGTAACTTCTACTACTTCTCGGTAAGTTCTACCTTAGTATTCGAGTTTAATACTAATAGTGTTCCTATTAGACCCTCGATTTTATCGAGCTACTCCTTCCTAATCTAATTTAGCGGAAGTACTAGGATCGACATCTTCTTCCGGATTAGCGCCTATAACTAATATACTAGACTCTTCCTAGTAGAGGTAGCCGCGATCTAGACGAGGTCTTTCTTTTCGAAGAGTAGATACCGTAGTATACGTACCTATAGCTTTCGAGTATAGTACGGATATATTAGGCGGACCGCGCGCTTAGTTATATCTACCTACTCGGCCGGAGTTATAGCTATACTCCTATCTAGAAGTATAGGCCTTTCGATAGTACGGTTAATCTAGCTATATACCTTATTAAACGCCCGGCGGCGCGCTATTACGATTAGCTACTTTAGCATATCGGTAGGTAGAGAGATAGAGGGTATATAGTATTCGTTAGGGGCCCTAACCTAAGCGGCATCGACAGCTTCTAGACTAATAGCATCCCTCTATACTAACTAGAATACCTGCTCTAGTAATAGGCTAACGGACGAGTTATCCTAGTTAACTAGTATGTCTTTAGTTAGTACTAATACTATCTTCTCTAGCTATCCTACCTACTATATAAAATAGATTTTTATACTACCCCTACGTAGTACCGTCTAAAGAGCGAGATCTAGTACTAACGGCTTAATAGGGTTTTGTAAGCTACCCTAGATATTATTGCTATTATCGAAGTTACTTAGTACATTAGATAGGCTATTACTATTATTATCGTTATCGTCGATACCTACTAGAATACGCTTAGGTAAGCTAGTAAAAGCGGCGATTTATATACGCGAAACGACCTATCCGATCGATCCTCCTTATTAGTTACCTTACCTAAGGTATTAGCAACTTATCCGGACTCGCTAGTAGTAAAACTACTCGAGGTACTCGTCGCGAAAGAGGTATTTAGGTACGACTTCGTAAGGGAAGTATAGGTACTACAACGTAGCATCTAGAAAACGAGAACGGTTAAGTTGGAGAGTAGGCTACGAGCTATACGGATAACCAAATTTAGTTAGCATTAGTCGGAAACTAAAGAAGGAGTAGGCATTACCGTCTTACTATATAAACGCGTTATTTAGACTAGAGATATACGAAAGCCTACTCCTCTATTAACTAACGCGTTACGACAAAACAGATAGTAGGAGGTTGTAGAGCACGTTAATCTACTTTAGATAACCGTTATAGATTTTTAGATTTCGTACCTAGTAATACTATCGTCGCTATTAGTCGTTTAGACGCGTTTAGGTGCTAACCCTCTATGTTGGTGTGATTTACATACAAAGCTAACCCTCTATTACTAAGAAAGTCAGGTTAGGCCCTTAGACCACCTAGAGTAGGGCCAGGTGCTTGCACCTAATTAGCCTAATACGCGAGGTGGTCTGAGCGTCTGAGACTACCGAGCGTGCCGCAGTGTGGGAACAGAGGTACGAGGTATGAGATGAGGTTCATCTTCTTCGCAACCACGCCAACACCATGCCCAACTCTCTGTATGTGCGACCCGAGCTCCCCTCATTACTCTGGTAACTAATCACTGCCCACAGCCAGTCGAGATTGCGGAACAATAATACCATGTCCGGAAACCTCGTCTCATTCGACGCCGCCAGCAGGCACATCACGGTCGACTGGGAGACGTCAGGCATACGTCGGCCATCTCCGAACTTGTTGAGAAAGCGGAGGGAGGATGGAAGAGGGGGTAGAAGATGTCTGCAAAGCCTCTCGAAAACATTCGTGTCAATCTTGGGCTAACGTGCCACAGCGATCAGTTCGGCACGAGAAGAAGATACTGCAGATGTCATGCGAAAGTAGATGCAGCGGTCGGAGCAAGGCAAAAGAGAAGAAGAGATGGTCGGAGCATATTGAGTGGCGAGGCAGAGCCCTGCCAGGAGGAGGATCGGCACAATTCAGCAGATTCCAGCGACGCTCTGTTCCGCGAATCGCTCCAAGGACACACTTAGCATCATCGCCGATGTGAAGAGAACAACCGAGAAGAGTGCACAGCGAGCGGTGTGGCGACAAGGATTGATCTGCAAGTACATCATGGCGCGGAAGTGTACAGGCGGCGGCATGATGTCCTCACCGACAAAGAGGCGGCGGGATCATCAGATACAATTCTGTACGCAGCGAAGAAGTCCACGAGGAAGTGTGTGCAGCGAACGAGGCTTTGAACAGCGCCTTCGACCTCCAACACTTTGCCATCTAGGAGCACATCGCCCAGCACAACACGATCCAACAGCTCATCGAAAAGTCTTACCCTCTCGTAGCTACCTCCCATACGACCGGATCCGGCGCCTCCTCCGCGCCGATGGCATTCTCGGCCTCGAAGTCTGGATCAGGCACCGCTTGAAGGCAACTGCCAGCATTTACGGTCCTTTGCAGGCCGCTCGGCAATCTCTCAAGTCCTTTGCTTCCCCGCGAGAACCTTTTCGACCAGCGCGCGAACGCAGACCACTCGAGGCGAGAACGATGCAACGATCAAGGGCTGTACCAACTCAAGCATGCCCGCCTGGATGGCTCGGAATCAACTTCAGCCGGACGAGGGACTTGCGACGGCGGAGTCATGGATCCTTCAATCACGACGAGACGATATTCGTGGAGGAAGAGGGAAAAGGAGGAAGAGGTGGGGAAGCAGAGGAGCGCGGACAACCTCCTACCGAGAGTCTGCACCGAACTACAGCTGTCACTTCACGGAAGTTAAGTCGAGACGGGGATAAAGCGATGAAGCGATAATGGGTTGCGCCGCCAACCTCATGGGAGGAGTGGAGGAGTGGGAACTATCCAGACGAGTAGGATTGGAGCGGTCGGAATATCGCGAGGACGACCGGGTTCAAGACATGAATGACTAGTGAGCGGAGGAGTGGGGATATGACACATCTCATTGCTCGTCCCATCCGCACAAGTAAGCTGCGAGGTTCTCCCCATTTTCGCCTACACTCGGGAATAGACATGCATCCCTCTTTTCTTCCTATCAACTGGTTTTATCGCGCAATCGCGCCCGTCCGCTATCCTCCACGGCAGACACCGCCCGATGACGGTTATCTTATCATTTTCCTGGCCTACTTAGTCATCATACCGTCGCTGATTTTCCGACGTTGGCTCGCAGAACTCGTCGATGCGCTCCAGCAGCTATGCTGGCTGCTATTGTTAGCAATAGAAACGGCATCTGGGCCGTCAGCGTAGATCCTGAATGATAATCTTTACTTCTGTGTGGGTCCCATCGCCGCATTCCGGGAGGGGACATTGCACGAACAATCGTGATTCGGCGTTCGCCCGGCCGGGAATGCAGCAGCAGCAGCAGTGGCAGCAGGAGTCCCGGCTCGAGCAAGCCTGTCGCCAGGACCGCCTCGCAACAGCGTTGCTGCTGCGAGGCGTGGTGGTTCATGTCGACCTGCATCGCACTCAGTTCGTCGTTGGATCGGGCGGCTCTACAATGCACTGATCCGTTGCTACAGGGCACCATCTTGGTCATGCGGCGGAAGAACCAGCGAAGGATGCTCGGCCGGGCTTCATTCCCCAGTAAAAAGAAGAGACTCGACTCGGCCTGCTTCGCCATCGCATGGCAGTAAGAATTCGCGGCACCGGCACGACCAAGACCACAGGTACGATTCGTGGCATTGTTGGCTCTCAAAGTCAGCCTGGCTTTGGTATCATCGCAGCATACGACAACTTAAACAGTGACAGGAACGTACATGTCAAACACAGAAGATGGCTTCCCCTTGAAACCCATCTCGTTGTTCTTGTTTTGCATTGCCTGCTCCTGCTGATGGCATATGGCTTCTGGCTACCAAACTCGCGCAATCAGGAAAGAGCCGTCAGGTTCTGTAGGCTTGGAGGAGAGTGAAAGTGGCGTAAAAGGTAATGGGCGATTAATGCGCTTTGATCTGATGGGTCCTCCAACCTTCAAGCTGCACCAGTGGACCTCCAACAAGCAATAAACTGTGGCAACGCCGCAGGGACGCCGGAGAGGCTGCATTCGCTGCTCTACCGAGACAATTATTCACGAATGTAAGACTCTCCTCACCAGCAGAGCGGACCTACTTACAGCATTTGTCATGTAGATGAGGGCGAAGCGACCTGTCAAAATCACGTTTGGGCATTTGCATTATACTTCACGAGGCAAGTGAATAACGCCTCTCTATATACCTCCTGCGCCCATCGTGCCAAACATCTCAGACTCATAATCAACTTCCACAGATCCAGCAGGCTGTCAGTAGCACCAAGTGTAATGTTCGCATTGACGATGTCGACCGCATTTTCGTTGAGCTGCGCAACGGCGAAGTACATCTTCCACGAGTGATGTTGAACGTGGATGAGCGGATGGACGAACAGGTTCTGGTCTTCGTCGGCGGCGAACTCGCGTATACGCGCGAGGTGTGCGGCGCTCCAGACGGCGAGCTGGTTTTTCGCCTTGTCGAATTCAGAGACGGTCTTGGTTTCGATGGAGGCGATGCAAGGGCGCACGCGCACGGCGGCGTACATGGTTTGCGTAATGGTGGCATGGCTGTGTGGCTGCCTTTTGAGGAAGGTCTCGATGACGGCGCGCTCCGAGTTGGAAGGGGTGAAATTGATCGAGTAGTCGACTAAGCGGGACTCGGAGGCCTGCAGCTCTCTGGTAGGAACCCATGCTGGGACGGGCCTCGCGGTGGTTCTGCAGAGGAGTTAGCGATCCAGAGCTGGCGTGCGATGGTGTGGCTGGACGTGCATGTTGTGGAAGTAAAGCGACTCCTCGTACGGCCTGAGAGCTACGCGGAGGACTGGCGCGTGAACTTCGGCATTCCACGACGGTTCGGAGGCGTTGTCGTCTTCTTGTCGGAGTGCGTCTTTCAAGATGTCGCATAATTGCAGGAAGTCATGCTCGTGGTCGAAGGGGGGATGTTGCTGGGCCTCGGGAGCTTTGTGCCGGGCTTTCAACTTGCTCTCGCCCTGCTGCCGCATTCGAGCCTGTGAAGAGTTTAGAAGCGGTGTGAGTCGAATTGTGTGGTGTTCTGCCTACCCAGATGGTCTCGGGTATCAGCTCATCGCCCTCCGCAATGGCGTCCAGCTCCTCACAGAGATTGTCCAAGCACCCTGGCAGAGCTACGTCGCTCCTTCTGCAGTACCGGATCGACGTGTCCGCCAAGCGCAGGTCCACAGCATCTTTCATCGGACTCTTAGACCGGGTCGAGTGCTTGGTCGAGTGCGACGAGGCGGAGCCGTAAGATCGAACATCGTCGTCGGATGGAGGCGGGAAATGGGTTGCGAAGCGATTGTCGGGGCGGGCAGCCGGTCGTCGCGATCGACGGGCCACGGGCGTTGGCATTGCCGTCTCGTCCACATCGGTGTCGTGGGAACGCTGGTCACTCCGCAGAGGGCGTCGCTTATTCGGCGAAGGCGTGCGGGACATGTCACTCTTGTGGTTGATGCCAACGCGAGGCGGAACGCCGCGGTTGGCTTTGAGATCGACGAGGCACGAACGCTTGCGCGAAGTGTAGTCCGGTTGGTCGTCGTTGTCGCGGGCGCGTTTGATAGCACGTGTGCTGCTGGCGGGAGGTGTGTTTTCGGCGTCATCTAACCAGGCCGAGATGTCCCACATGATGAGAGCATCATGGTTCACGTCTCATCGGCAGTGTCGTGTTGTGTTGTGTTGTTTACTTTGTTTGCCCATGCGTTGATATCGGGCGGGGGCTCGACGCGGACCGGACCGCGATGACGATGAGTGCACGACCCTCTTCTCCGTGATCTCTACAGTAGCAACAACAACCTGGAATGGTTGATTCGACCTTTGCACACACTCATTATGGCTTCACATCCGTGTTGTCAGGCCCTCAAATGTTCACTGCGTGACATGAATCGCGACGACGACGATATCAACCACCCGGGTCGACTTCCGTCCCTCCGGCGATTCTCCTCTTGTGCACCACCAAATTCCGCACCAGCAAATGGCTTTGACCGCGGAGAAGAAGAGAACTGGGTGCCAGGAGCATTCGAGAAGAGGTGAATGGGAGCAGGCTACGAAAGCGGAGAGGGTGATGGGGACTCGGGCGAAGCAGAGTGCTTGTAACAAGTGAGACACCACTGAGACGAACATCTCGCCAGGCAAGACAGGAGACGGAGACGTTCTGTGCGTCGCGGAGGATGGCAAGTCCTGTGAGACGACTCTTATCAACACTGCTGGATGCTGATCCGACCAAGCTTGCTTCAGCGACCCAGCAACCCTACCATCACAACATCAGCTCTTGTGCAGCGCGGCCTCCGTGCGCCATCTGTCTCCGACGCTCCAGATCTCGAGAGCGACAACATTCCCCACACCCGAGGATGTGAAGATGCAGTTGGGCAGTCAGCAAGCTCCCATCGATCTCGACGTGGGCTCCGCGAGTCCAGGTGTGGTCGTGTCTCGCGCTGTCTCAAGCAAGGTCATCAATCTCGATGAGGAAGACAGCGAGAGCGATGACGGCTTCTGTGTACCGGTTCAGTCATTGGCGGCGATGCCGATGTGATGCCTCCCCCGGTCCAGAAAACTGTTGATGCGGATACGCCAGAGCCTGTCTCCGAGGATGAAGTCCAGCAAGATGAGGGTCAGAATATTGGTGGTGCAGACATGGAAGAGCCTGTCTCCGAGGATGAGCGACAGCATGATGATCTCGCATCGGATCAAAATTTCGAGAGTAACATTGCAACCTCATACCCAATTCAAAGCAGTTCATTCGACCCTCCAGCTCCAGCTCCGGCTCCAGCACGGTGGGATTGGTCCAGGTTCAAAACCCCGGCTGAAATCTTCTTGCAGTCCAGCTTGATGAGTGTGAATTCTGCCGACAGCAGCATCGCGGTAGGTGATGGCTGGGACGAATGCCCTGACCGTCTGCAACTCGCTGTTGCCGATGAGGGAATATCTCTTCTGATCAGGCCGCCAGGATCGCTTGCTAAACAGCAGAAACCAGGAGCTCAACACGCTCGGCCTTTGAAGACTCTGCTTCGACCCCCAGGATTTCCTACACCAGCTCACACCTCTTCCCCGCAAGAAGTATATAAGCTCGCTTTCCTTTTTCCTCTTCTCTTTCTTATCCTTCCTACTGCTTTTCGGCATAGCAGCTACTCGCTCCTCTTTGGTCATTTTCGCTCTTCTCCGCCGCTATTGCCATGTTCTGGCGTTTTTTTTTTCTTCTCCTGTCCCGTCTGCTTTCGAACCGTGGCTCGAAGCACTCTCGCCGGATCTACACGATGCTGCAACGCTACGCCTGGCACTCGCTTTGTGCAAAAGAGTGCGGCGAAGTGGAGTAGCGAATACAGAAAATGGCAAGGCTGAAGGGCGCGGCACATGAAGGAGAGCGCGGCGCGTTGGTGTGGACGGAGCTGCCGGGACGAACTACCCAAAGCGAGCAAGATCCATGGCCCTCGCAGATTTGGCGAAGTCAGGACCGAGACTCGGAACTTCCAACCTCAGTCCTGTGCTGCTCAACTTACGCGCCTTCACACGATGACTTTGCTGAGGATGCCAGGAAAGGCAAGAAACAAGGTGTCGAGATCCCGGGAAAATAGCGGTGAAGTCGCCGAGGACATTGGTCTCGGTTCCATGAACATCGAGCCCACCCACCATGGCAGAAGCTGGAGGAAGATGATCAAGAGGCTAAAGAAGCGTGGCAACAGAGTCGTTACCAGGGCAAGCGTTGAAGTCAGCCACAGGGATTGGTCGTGAAAATCTGGCAGCTTGAATGACCACCACTTTGCTTCTTCTGGCCCGCGAGTCAAGATCAGATGGATTGTCCCGGCACCGAATACGGCATCCAAAGCAGCAGATCAAAGAATTATCCGACCCAGCAGGACCAAGTGGACGAGGTAGCCCGGCGAGCCCCCCGACAGAATGCGAACTGGCAGAAAACCACTCGGCGCAGTCACTGGAAATCGAGAGGCTCAGACTAGAAGATGAGCTACAAAGCGTGCAAGCATTCAGTGCAATGATCAAGGGAGCGAAGACGGACTTGCGATCCAGACTCGCGGAATCTACAGCGTGGTCGAAGACCTGAAGAATTGATTGATTGGTGACTGGCTGCCATTTTCCAACCCAACACTCTCTCCTCCTCTGCACAACTCGACACTTGCCGACATCTTCTCTCCCCGCCCGTTTCTCTCCAATACGTCTACAAACTCGGCATGGTCACACCAGTCCCTCGAAACCTCACGAACAGCAACTACATCTCTGACGACGGAGACGCCTCAGCCAACCTGGAACCTCCTTACATCGCGATCCTTCTCGCCGACCGCGGTCCACCTCTCAAGCACTCTCCTACATCACGACCGAACCGCACCAAGAAGATCGCACGCGATCGAATCGGATGCGCGGGCGGACAGGCTGGTTCCCTGCGGTTATCGTGATAAGGGTGGGGATTTCAACAGCGAAGTAGTCGGGCTCTGAGCTTTGTCACCAAGCCATCGCGTGACGGCATCGAGCTATGGCGCGACATGATTCTCGATCACATTTCGGACAGCGATTCGCCGAAGATCTACGTTGAGGGGCCAACCTCCACGTGCAAATCAGCAGCCCGAGCAGTGGCAACAACGCCGGTAAGGACTCCAGCAACAAGTGTGAAGATTCGCTTCACGACAACGGACACATGCGCGGCGGTGGTGAAGCCAACGACGCTGAGGGCATTGTTCGCCATGGCCGCAGAGCATGACCTCGAATGCCACCAATACGACAGACAGCCGCACTATCTACGTCGAGATGCCGCATGGATATGGCGACTTGCCTGAGAACGCCGGCATGGTGTGCTTGCTGCTGATGGCGCTCTATGGACTCAAGCAAACTCCACTGCTGTGGTATGAGGAGATCGCGAAGTTCATGCAATCACACGAGTACAAACCCTTCATGAGTGATGCCTGTGGCTTCCGAAATGACACGTCATCATCGTCGTTTGCGTCGATGACCTGCTCATCTTCGCAAAGCTCCTTACAGCCGTCAACGAGGCCTCCACACTCATCGGCCATCGCCTTGAAATGCGCTTCCTTGGACCTATTCACTACTACCTCGGCATGACAATCATGCGTGACCGCGCCAACCGCCTCATCATGATCACTCAAGATGAATACATCGAACGCATTAGGATAGACTGTGGGAATGGGACCGTGAACTGAAAGAGCACATCCCGAACGAGATGGCTGGAGATTTGCACCTACATTACCAACTGGGAGGCCGTGGGGAGAGATGGCCATGCCGGAAGGTCTCTTGTCTTCCCTTATCCCCGGACTCCTCATCCTCCTCAGCCTCGTTCTTGTCCTCCATGCAACTCTCTATTAGAGTCGCTCTGGAAGGCAGTACACAACACCCGATACGCTGGATCGACTATACGCCGGGCTAATCCGAGAACATGCTGCTTGAAGAGGGAAGCACTTGTAAGCAAAACGAAACAGAGCATGTGGGTGAACTACTCGCTGGAATCGGAACTAGCATTCACTTGCCCGTCACTGAAGTGCACCAATACCTTTGCCGCGTCCTCCACGAAGCCAGCCAAGATATTTACCACGCCTTTGACCTCCGCCTCCAGTTTCACATCCGCCGCGATCCACTCTGGCTCTCGCATGCCCAACATGCGCGAGGGCGAGCTGAGCAGCATGACCGACGATCACCCTGACGCCAAGCTTGGATCACAAAACCTGCAGCGGAATTGGCGATGGAGCGAAGGCAACGATTGAGGTGATGGTCGATCGAGCGGACGGTAAGTCACCTCCTCACCATGAGTCTTTCGGGAACAGTTACTGAACATTCGTAAAGGGATCCTGCGCTTGTACCTTAGCTCTCCGTGTCTCCCACCATCAAAACTGCCGTCAGCCTCTTCCGGTGCTACGGACCGCGCCATAAAGGGTGCGGCCGCCAGCCGCGAACGCCTGCGTTTTTGATCTTGACATGGCTCCAAGCAAGCGCATCTGCGGTCTCGGTTCAGAAATCTCAGGCCGCCAGCACGACCCGGCCAGCAACTACAAGTTGACTCTACAGCACACAAGACCCCGAATCGAGGCTCATCGCCGTGTCAGTGGTAGACAAGGGCGACGACAAAGAGCAAG
This sequence comes from Zymoseptoria crescenta, assembly GCA_026122155.1. NCBI lineage: Eukaryota > Fungi > Ascomycota > Dothideomycetes > Mycosphaerellales > Mycosphaerellaceae > Zymoseptoria > Zymoseptoria crescenta. The sequence goes on along the minus strand of JALRMM010000288.1, from coordinate 33,063 downwards.
TTGAAGTTAGTCTATGCTGTGGCCGCGAGGAATTTCGGTGCATATGATAGTTTTACAGTGAACGCATTCGACCTGGGCCGATAGTCAGTGAGGTTACATATTCGAACCGAAGCCGGGCTCACCATATCTTCTGCCTCTTGTCGGTATCCACATTTGACAAAGCGTGACCTCTTGGTCTACGTCTGGGTCTGGGGTCTGAGAGAGACTAAGCGCAGTCTCGCGAAGCTGTGATCCCTTCGCTGCCAACAGGTCGGCCAGCTCGGGCAGAAGCAGCACTGGCGGTCGATTCATGTGTGAGTCTCCTCGAGTCGTGCAGTTCTGGTCTTGGATCGGAGAATCTCGGACACGGCTGACCGTCCTGGCTGGCGCCGAGAGACGACACATTAGCATCTGTGTTTGAGTATCTCCTTGAGATAAGTGCTCAGGTAGCATTATACTGCGTAAAGTGCTCTTCATCCGAGGCACAACGCTCGACTGAGTGTTCACATCATCGTCAGCCGCCGGGTTCTTGGTCTTCCTCCTGCTCGCTGCGGTCGCCGCTGTCCGCAAAGGGGTTTCCATCCGAGTGATGAGAGTATCGCTGGCGACTCGAGCGGAGAATCCTTTCATGTTCCGCCGCTTCTCGGTCAAACTAATGTTGGGTGTCTCGTAACTCTCCAGCTCCTCGATCATGCCGCTCGACCCTGTCCATTCCTGTCAACTTCGATCGCAGATCCGTCTTCATCCGCTTGAGTGTTGCATTGGAGGCTTGCTACCTCCGGTGGCCGAAGTGGAATTTCCATGAGTGCGCACGGGAGGTCATGTGGATAGGTGAGGCCGCGTTGGGATGTGGGCATCTCTCGTGTGACTTGGATCTGTTGACGACGAGGGACGCAAGACTGAGTGGCAGGAGTAGGAGAGGAATAGATACCGGCTCGGCTCGGCTCCGCTCGGCGCGCCCGAATACGAATTTGTGGCCGACAGCAAGGTCGGAAGCATCTACCGCAGCGACGAGATGCATACGATACATCCGCGTTTGAGGTCCCTCTGTACGCCACAACAGCAAGTTCTGTCTGAAATGTTTCGTGGCCGTCCTTGCAAAACTCCACGGGGAATGTTCAGCGAGGACGTCTCCATCGTGAGAAGCTTTCCACCCACCGAATACCTTCAACGGCTCGACGCGTCAACGCCACCATTCAGCGAGGAACCATACGTCTCCACGAGCGTCATCTTACGGAAACGAGATCAACAACCTGGATAGTGCTGCCGCCAGCCTTGGGACGGTTCTTGGACCATCGCCGGCAGCGAGGGCGGAAGTGTCGACTACGGCGACGCCGCGACAGCGAATTGACCGATCTGACGCCCGGAGAAGATAGCTACCTGCAGGATCACGATGCGCCGATGTTCCCGAAACCGGAAGAAATCACCACAACTTCGACGGGGGGGTTGCCATTTCCAGGACATCGAGTCGAGCTTCTTTCAAGCGAATGATCACAGCTCTGACGAGCGGGCTACGGATCGCCATTTCCAGGAGATGGAGTCGAGCTCCTTGTCGGAGACTCCAGCATCGCCTGCCGTAGGGGAGTAGACTCGTCCAACCACAGTTTACCCGGTGACGAAGTTTTTGTTCCTCAACGGCTAATTCAAAGCCAGCCTCCGGCAGGCTCCATCAAACCCGAAGTTGAATGAGGCGTCGAAGCAGTGAAGCAGCGCCGAATAAACAAACGCTCAGGGAGAATAGTGGAGAGCTGAGTGGCGTGAAGACTAGGTTTGTGGAAGTTCTTACCTCCGGAACGATTGATCATGACTCTGTAGATGCTCTCTTGCGAGCTCGAGTGGTCTCTGAGCACGCTAGGTAGTTCAAACCAGGCTTTAAGTGACGACGTTGATCAAGAGGCATTGACGCCGATAATCGAAGATGCCTCGGATATGAAGGACTCAGTGGCACGATTTCCAGCAGTCGACAATCGGCTGTCAAATGTCAGGTACGTAATTGGTGATGATGTCGAATCCTTGAGTCTCAATGGTGGTATACTTCGCAAGACCAGATGCGCACCAGAAAGTTTTGCAGTGGGCACGACAGGCGCAAAAGCTTGTCGCTCATCGACTTTGGGAGAGGCTCACTAACGTTGTCGAGCATTTCATTCTCTCCGCCTACTGTCTGTTCGTTCTGGCTCCTTCGACAAGTCAGTGCCCGCAACAAACACCTCCGCTGCTGTACACATCCACCATCTTTGGCTTCACGGGTCGCTTCGGTAGTGTGCTCGCCTCCAGCTATGTCGCCGTAATCGTGGGAAAGGATGCCGTCACCTGCGGAATTGGGCTGTTGGCCGCTCGTGCGGATAGTTCCGCGCGTAATAACCAAGTGAGGTGCTCGTCCAGGTTGTTGCGCGTCATGAGAGGCGGGCCTTTCTGACGCTGCCAAACATTGTCCCGTTGTATCGAGTACAGTGGTAGAAAATTCGTGGTTCCGGCCGGCAGCTGGAAAGGTTCGTGCGCGCAAGAATCGTGGCAATCACGGCGTGAAGAGCAGGGCAATGCATGGTCAGACAGACATGGACGGAAACTCGGACGGGACGTTGATTGCAGGAGTCGGGAGGTCGTGGTGGAAATGTGTACTTGCGGTCTGACTGTTTAACGTTCGTGAGGAGTTGAGTATTTGGTAATCGAATAGTGTCTTTGCTCTGAAGTGTTATCGCTTGTTGCAGATTAACTCCTCTTAGCGCAGGTCTCTTTGTCTTGACAGTGTCCCGTTACATACCCTCGGACGTTATCTTGCTTCTCTTCCTCCTCCTCGCCACCTGAGCGTTCGATGGACTCTTCGACCTCGGCCTACGACAGGCGACCCGACGCTGCCGTACTGAGCCTAGACTGGCGTTGCGCGAGAGGGCAGCAACTGTCGTCTCGGACTTTGTGCGCGAGACTTCTTGACTCCGCTTGGTGCAGGTTCCTTCGTCTTAATAGTGTCCCGTTGTTTGGTGCGGGTAGCTAGTGCCTTTAGGAGCTGTCTTGACTAGCACCTTCGTTATACCGCCTCCTTGTGTTGTAGGCGTCTGCTTATAGATCGGAGTCTCGGGTCGTGGAACATTCGTAGGCTCTTTGGCAGGCAGGCTTGCGGACCAGCTCCTTGATCTGTTAGCTAGCTTCGCGTTCTGCGCCTTCAGCTCATTGCCGGTGTCTTCGCCGAAGACTCGAGTCCACACTGGCCCATCCGTCTTCACCTGGTCCTTCGTCTCAGCCAGCATCGTCCATGTCTTGGCAGTGCGAGCGGCGTTCATCTGCTTGCCCAACTTCTCCGGCATCGTCCATGCCTTGGCAGTCCCAGCTTCCCAGCATCGTCCATGCCGTGGCAGTCTGAGCAGCGTCCATCTGCCTGCCCAGCTTCCTAGCATCGTCCATGCCGTAGCAGTCTGAGCAGCGTCCATCTGCTTGCCCGACTTCTCCAGCCCACTCGCCACTGCGCGGACGTTCCGATCATTGGGTTGGGTATTAGCAACCAGATTCGATCGCCTCGTCCAGACCGTGATCGCGGCGTGCCTTGACCTCGCGACGCTCGTGCTCCTTGAGCTCAACGTAGGGCGGACGGTATATCGTGGGGATTTGGAGTGCGGCGGCAGAGTATTGGGCGCGTGTCCTGGTGCCGGCGTGTTGACTATTTGTATCGGGCGCGGTCAGAGCCGAAACCGTTCAAATGTAATCAATTCGTCTTGTCAATTGTCCGACTCCACTCCAGAACAGCGCTTCCTCATCGACAGTCATGATACATAAGCATCGCTGCGACCGACTTTGTCCATGCTCCAGCATTCATCTCGTTCTTTCCCGATGTATCGTATTCGTGCTTCGAAGCACAAGTGAGTCGCTCAAGCAAATCGTGGTATCATCAAAACGTCTCCTCCTCGCGATATTGCGGCAATAGCCGTGCACTTGCACTTCCCACACTGATTCAGCGAGACAGCGAGATTGCTGCATTGCCTGCCTTTCGATCTCGTGGAATATTTTGCAATCCTTCGGCGAGTGGCGCAATGAGCGGCGGCGGCGGTGGCAGTGGGAGCAGGACCACGAGAGCGTGCGAGGAAGCCATCTGGAGAATGTGGCGGTCGGTGGAATAATAGCGTAGTCGGTGAGGTGATCGTGGTTTGGAGCTGAGGACTATTGCACATATCAGTATGGTGTAACCGACACAGTAAGATAAAGGGAATACCCACGTAAGTCTTTCTTCCTCGCCGGAGGGTCATCCATCGGAATGTCAACGATGGGTCGCTTACTCGGAGTAAGCTGTGCATGAGGCACAATAACGACCATTAAGTGTCCCAGCTGAGGCCAAAACAGTGCTTAATGTCCACCCAGCCAAGCTGTGCAATGGAAAACACTGTACATCTCTCTGATATGCCGAAGACTGACTCGGGATAGGTGAACACATAGTCCTCGCATCCGCAGTAGGCTTGCAATGGGCGCTCGACAGCTGCGAGGTTCTGCTCGCACATTGTAGTGATCTCTCTCTGCAGCGTGTTCTAAGCCGTATTCACATCTACTCTGCTTTCTTGTGTTTCTCTTTCCATTCTTCCACCTCACTTCTCCACCTGCTTGGTGCTTCTGCTTGAGCTCGCTCTTTCCCGCGGTCACGACATCCTTGCTAGAAGCCTGGAAGTCGTCTCGATTGGAGGCCGAAGAAGAATGCATACGCAATTTGAAAGTCCTTGGATCCCTGAATGTGTTTCCGTTCCCGTCTCATGCGCGTATCCTTGCGGGCTCATCAAAGAAGGTAGGACGATGTTTTCCAAGGTCGATGGTCGAAATGCACCGCACTTCTCTTAAGTGGTGAAGTTGGTGGCCGGCTGAGCAAGTCCGTCACGCTCCTCGATCGTTACGAAGATGGTCTGTTCCTTCAGTCTCGGTCGTGTTCCGCGTGGGACTGGTGGTTGGTCATTGGCTCGATGCATGATTGCGATCGTGAGGGAGTCGAGTTCGCATTGTTCGATCAAATCGACGAGACTCCGCTGCTCGGAAGCGCCGAGGCAAGGTAGTTTGATGTAGGTGATAGTCATTGTTGAAGAAGGTATACACAGCAGCGTCTTCAACTCTCCAACTCCGAAGTCGAAGTCGAAGTCGAAGTCTTGGCGTCACATGACGATTGTCAGGTGATCTCACCGGCGCAGATCGACGCGATGTCATCGGTCAGGGCTATCTACCTTCCACTTTAAATCAGACCTCGTCCAAGAATACTCTTCCATTGAGTGCGTCCGTCGGGAAATCATCATCGCATATCCTTGGTCTACACCAACCAGAATCTCATCTCTCACGTACCCTGCTGTGAAGGCATTCGAGCTCACGGTGTCAAGGCTGGGCACGGCAGCGGAGCGCATTGCATTCGTCAGATCGCTCCGCGCGAGGCGACAATACCCACCTGCTTCCGACGCCGCTATTAAGATGCACAACTCTCCAATTCCACTACGACGACGCCGGCACGAGTACCGCTACCGAACGCCAGGCTGATCCTCGCAACCGATTACCCTCACCGGAGACACAGCAAGATCGATCAGCTGACCAGGGAGGAGAAACTCGACTTGACACTGGAGATTCATCACTCTCTTGGACCTGGCGCTAACGGAATTGTCCCAGGCGATGGCGTTGAGGATCTAATCGAGGAGAATGTCAGTTTCAGGCCGACTTGGCGGACGAACGGAAAGAGGCGCAGAGTCTACGGAAGAAGATGCGAGAGATGGAGAAGAAGAAGAAGAAGCAGCAGGGATACGCTCTGAACGAGGCAAAACATCAGGAATACACCGAGAAGTCCTTCCTCCAAGCAGAGATGCACGAAGAGATCCTCTACCTTCGCCAACAGCTAGCCCACTCCGAAAATACGGGTGTGCCGGTGGAAGCGGGAGGTGGATAAGGCAGTGCCGGCTTCAGGAATAGTGGATGCAGCAGTGGAGGATGGAGCCGGTGATTCAAGAGTAAGGTGGTGGGACCAGATAGTGGAGGGACCAAGGAGGAGCGGTCGGAGGAGGCAGAAAGCTGGAAGAAGGCTAACAGTGGATCCGAGCTCGATCTCAGTGCACAGATGGAAATGAGTAACAGGTAGCCCGTGCGGAGCAACATCTCGTTCGCCACTGCAAAACGTCCAGTGCCTCACCTGGGTCCTACCTCCGCGTTCTGGTCCACAAAGTCGAGAGTGAGCAGTCTCATGATTTCTGGTCCTCTGTGCGAGCTCCAGCGCCGCGAGTCACAGATACTGCTATAGCCGATGGAGTCGAGATTACCGGACGGGATAGTTCTACCGTCGGTGAGGCATACGCGGCACTTTCATTCTCGTGTCGTGGACAGGAGTCTGCTTCTTTGTCGCCGAATGAGAAGAAGTTGACGACGCATGCATACGCGGGCTTTGATTGGCGAAGGCCGTGTCAATTCGATCTTCAGGTGACATCCTCATGGGGTTTGACGATACCGGAGAATCTGCCGACTGATGCGGCTGCGCTTGCCTGGACTGCGTACTCGTGATGTACCTTGCCACCTCTTCTTGCGTCAGCGTCACATTCCAGCCACTGCCTCCCGAGTCTCTCGGAGACTCTACCGACAAACGCGGCGACACGGACACGGACAAGTCGCATTCACGAGTCTGGACCAAGTGAACATCTCATCTGCCGTCATCTCTTTGCTCCCGCTTGCAGTCAGCCCTGTTGCCATTGACTTCGGTCTGCGCATGCTTCTTCTCCCTTTCCCGGTCGTCCAGTTCGATATCAGGTAGGTTCCGGTCCGCACTCGTTGGTAGTCCCACGAAGACCAGGCAGCCTTCACTTGTACAAGACCTTGTCAGCTTTGCAATCCCTGATTCCGACTCTGTTGCTGTCAACGTTTTCATCGGCCCACAATCCATGCCTGCTGGGCTGTTCGCTACTCTTGCTGGCACGCCCGCGATCTTCGACTCTTCTGCTTTGAAGCGCTCCCCAGCTTCTTCTCCTCGGGACCCTGATCCTCGAGCTGTGGCTGTTCTGCCATCGAATCCTGTATCTTGCTTGGCGAATCTAATCTGCAACGGCATGAAGTTATGAGTGCGCGATGGAATGGCTACTATGAGGCAGAATAAAGGAGTAAGCACAAAGAGAAGTCCATCCCTTTTTTCCTCCCTCCGTTGTGTCTGCTTATGCTCTCCGCCAAAAAATCACAACAACTATGCCATCGACCACGAAGCTGCCCAAACAGATAATGAATGGCGCATTCAACATCTGCAGACAGTCGACTCATCAAGTTCTTGTCAAAGCCTGTGGGAGGTTGCCTTCAAGGCAGTGCAGAATCTCCAAACCACAGCACGCAGGAGTGATCTACTACGAATACGTCAGCGCAGGAGGAAGAAGAGACAAATCTTCAAGGATGGTGACAATGCAACAAAGACCGGGACAGCACCCGGCAACCGTGCAGCTGAGCTTCATCGAGCATCGAAGAGGATCGTGTTGTCGCACACGCCCAGGAAAAGGTAGCTCTCTTCGGTTTTCGGCAGCGTTCTACCTTTGACCAAACCTAGCACATCGGCGTGCAGACCTTCATGTACCACGTCCCGACTCCACCTTGGATTCTCCATCTTGGATCCGCGCGGCGATCTTATCTGTTTGCCTTCCAGCCTCCTTAGCAACAACCTCGTAGTGCAGTTCGCGATCTATCTCAATGGTCCTGGGCTGCGCAAAACACTCCGCTCAACGCCAACAAAGGCCATGCTCTAGCTCCGTTAGGTCTTCTTCGATCATAGCACGCTCCCGGCGCTGCCGCTGCTCTTGCAAATGCGCATCCCGGAATGCATCCCTCATAGGTTGCATTATGCCCGGAGGCCCGGGTCGAGATGGTCTAAGAGTACGAACAAGTGCTATACGCCTCCCAGGATCGGGGACCGCACAGCAGGAAGACCTCCTACGCTGCCGGCTAGATACAACGGTAATTCAACATTCTCACGAGCCAGCTGGTATACCCGCACCGAAGGAAGAGTCCGACTCACTGCACATGGGGTACCGGGGCAAGAATCGAAGAACCAAAGCAGCTCACACGTCGACCAGGTCAGCAGCTGCACTGAACAGGAGAGACACCGCGCCCACAGTTGGACCTTTGCTCTTGCGTCCACACACCCGCCATCGCATCCACTCACACTCCTCATCGGATGTTGCATGTCCAAGCAAGGGATGGCAACAACTGGACCGGTTCCTCGGACTCGGTACGGACTATAGTAGAGAATGCAAATTTGCTATGTAACACCCGATCGACGCCTCTTCAACTCACTCACCGCTATTCCACAAGCTCACTCTCGGACTGCTGGAAGTTGCGACAAAGTAACCCTCGACGGACTTCCTCCGCATCGTATACTGCACGTCCCTCGCTCTGCTCTTCTCGCACCACCGGTCCGCTTGCTCCAGTCTCGGAACAGCCAAACCAGCACCAGCGGATATGTCTCAGCACGCTCGGTCCGTGTCATCAACCTCAGACCAGTTCCATTGCTCTCTCGTCGAGCGTTGGCTCGCACACATCCAAGACGCCAACCGTGTCGATCCCGATCCCGACGTCTCCCCATTGGATCTGGATGCCACCTCCGGCCCAACTAGTCGCGGCCACTCCCAGCACATACCTCATCGCAATGCCGACAACCGGGCCAGGCCTTCGACACGACCATCCGACGGATCGCCTTCTCGCACAGCGGGTGCGACTACAGGGAAAGACCCGGAGCGCCGAACCAGCCACACCCGTAGCAACCCCCATCCCGCTCCCTCGGGTCCTCTACCACCGCTGCCGACTACAGATCACAGAGCGGTGACTGAGAAGCTGCCGAAATCCGCAAAGCCGGCGGTCGCATCGTTTGACAACCAGCGAGAGAGGCCAGACCGGCCTGAATCCAGACAGGTCCCTGTGGGGTCCCGCTCCCCTCGGAGCGACGGTTCGGGTGTACTCATATTCGGAGAGATGGATGGATTGTGAGGACTCCAGGGCTCGGAATTGGGGATGGGAGAGTACGACGAGGAATGGTTGTGAGCTTGGCGTCTGTCGCCGGCGACGGATCGAAGTCCGGACTGAAGAGTTCGTTCTCCGCTCAGTTTTCGTGCCGTTTTCCGTGCATGCGGTTAGACGAGGTAGCCTGGCAACGCTTCCATTCCCGTAGAAGGCTCTCGCCCGGGCGATATTCTTGATTGTTGATGGAGACGAAGGTCGGCGCAGAGGCCGAGAAACTTTGAACGACGATTGATCGCGGGCGTTACATTGTCACCGAGGACGGTCCAAACCATCCAGGAGATGGCCACGATGACCTCAATTAGCATAGATGTGCGGGAGTGCTGTGATATTGACGGCAATAAGCCGGTTCTCGACATTCAGTTTGTACTTGGAAACAAACGTAAAGGACAAGCGGTGGTCAATTGCCTCCGAACGTGCATCGCCTTCTCACCTCGCTCTCGATCTTTCGCCCTCACTTCCTCTTTCCGTTCGTCTCACATTTGCTAATCTGAGCCTTCTCCGAGGACTTCGAGTGCCGCCGCCCTGCAAACCTATCTTCATCACCAACATTTTGCCTTTGGATGATGAAGAGAGATGCCGGGACGCGTTTTCGATGGTGGTTTGCTTAAGCGTGATCCGGAGCGAGTGGCGATTGAATTCAATTCGCTCGCAATCCGCGAGCGAATGTCGTCCGCGAAGCCGCAGTTTGTGGTATGTAGAGGCTCGAGCCAGGATATTTCCGGAGAAGAGGGTGGATCAGCAGTAGGCCTTTATTTGCTGCAGGCCTTCGCTTTTGGGACCGATTGGACCTATGCTCTTCTGTTTTGTTCCTGGCTTCCTTCCTCTATCGTTCTCGTGTGCACTTCATCTTGATCGTATGCTCCTCGCAACTTGCTCCTCCTCTCTCTCTTCCTCTAACTGGTTTTGTTTTGCCCGCCGAATTTCTTCCCGTGCCCTGCCGTCCTCGTCGTAACACTCGGTTTGTTCATCTCGTGTCTGTCTAGCATGACATTAGTGTGGCCGGATAGTAGAGGTGGAATCAAGCGTGGAGATGGCGTTGCTCTCGATTTGGCGGGTGTGTGGGATAAGCTCGCGGCGTCAATGTAGGAGGAAGGGCAGAGGGCGGAGCCAGCGAAAACGACATCCTCGACAGCGAAGGGAATGTGTCGGAGTTTCTGTTATGGGTTAGTAGTGTGCTGACTTGAATTGAATGTATGTGAGACCTACGGTACTCGGATCTTGCCTAATCTTGGTGGTGTCTTTCCTGACACCCTCCGTCACGGGCCCTGCCAAATCGTGGATCAGTTGACGATGTTTGGCCTGAGGCAGCTAGAAGTATCGTCAACTTCGCTCGACCAGGGACAATGGGCCGAGTGAAGCGTGAAGCGTGTGAGGAATGGGATGTTATAGTCTACGAAAAGGCCGCGGAGGATAATGTGGGAAGACGTTTGCGGAATCGCCACATGTCCTAGCTAAGAGCTCTGGAAAAGAAGGAAACGAAGAGGCGGAGCGGAGCAGAAACACGATGACGGAAGATTCAAGACCACGACCGAAGCGGTCAATCAAAGTCCGGTCATACCACCACCACGAGAGGCTCAATCTGAAGACGAGGTGATGTTCGGCTTCGAGCGCGGGAGACTGAGACGCCAAAGGTGTGGCTGGGGTCGTTGGGGTTTCGCGGGACTTGACGAACATTGGTGGATGGGCTGAAGAGACAACATGATTGTGAGACGGTGTGAAGTCGGTGGTCATGAAGGACGGTATGTTGATCGGATTGAATACCGAGTCTGCAAGGGAATTCACGGGCATACGGTAAGTAGAGATCCATCGTATTGTCCGTCGACGTCACTCCCACGCTCCTGCCGCAGCCTCTTATTTTGGACATCATCTTCCAACATCATCGCAAAAAGGTCTCCGAAGATTGTGGACAACGTCATCTACCAATACATTGTTCCGATACCTGTACCCAACGTATAGGTGTTTTCCAACTCTTCAACTCGGGCCCGGCCTCGTCGACGGCAAGGTCATGACCTCAACTAGCCTTCCACGTCTGCTCAAACTGCGCTAAAAGCCGCCCTTCAGTCACCGCGTCCTCTTGATCCGCGCGGATCAGCTTATCCTGCCACGTTTGGAACGCTTCGTCCGTCTCCACGTCGACGTGCAAGACGTCGAGGACTTCCGCCCGGATCGTCGGCATGTCAGGGAGCGTGTCGGGCAAAGCCGGCCAGTCGATGTCCACAGGGGGAAGTTGGGAGTGTTGCTCCGCGCAAGAACGCATGGCCGAGAGAATGCCCTCGCGGCGGAGTTGGCGTTGGGGGAGCAACATCCGGTGGAGGATCGGAAGGAGCTGCTCGGCGGTCATGAAGAGGGTTGGTTCGTCATCGGTCGGTGCATCGATTTCGTAAATGTCCGTCTCGGGCAAGGGAGCGAGCGGTCGATGCAGTAAGTCCCTCACTGCGTCGAGTTGCCGTGGGCTCTCGGACGCAATATGAAAAACGTCGTCGACCGGGTGAGGAGGATGCTCCATCGCCTCCTGATGATCTCCACGCTCCTCTTCTTCCTCCATCCCCAGAACATCCTGTCGATGAGTAGCAGTCAAGCCTGCGTCATCGTCAGAGGCTGGCGCTTCCCGACTGGCCGAGGAGGAGCTTGACGGCGGCCAACAACAACCGACGGAGCTTCTTCTTCCTTTTCCTCGACCTTCAGACTCCTCGTAACCTTCGTACCCCCCCGTGATACTACTGCCGCCTCCTCCACCTTGGAATCGAGCCTCCTGCTCATCCCGCGCCACCTTCGCTTCTCGACGCTCGCAAGCCACCGCACGCCCGTCCAGCTCCACCTCGAACTCCTGCAGCTCGATAATACGGCGCTCGACATCCCGCCGGATGCCATCCACCCGCTCCGCATCATCTCTTGCGGCGCGTTCCATCGCCTCGACGTCCGCTGCCCGACGATCTAGGTCCTCCTCTCGTTGCTGTTGCTGGGAATCCTGCTGACGGAGGGACTCGCTCTCGTGGATCAACAAGTCCCTCTCCTTGCTGATCGTGACCTTCTGCTGGCGGAGTCCTTCCTGTTGCTTCTCTCTCTCCACCGTCCACGCTTCCAAATTCTGCTGCCACACCTTCAGTTCTTCTTCGCGGTGCCGACTCTTTTGAACACAAGCAGTCAGCCAGCTCTGATCCGAGTCATGCTTTTGTCGATCCTCGTGGAGCTGAGTCTGTGCGATTTCCAGTCTCTCTTCCAGACAGCGGAGGTCCTCTTGCCATTTGGCGCACTGCTGTGGATTTTTGAAGTATGAGTGATTCTCCATGATGACGACGAGAATGACGAATTGATTGAGCCGGAGATGTGCGATTTGATGAACATAGGTTGACTGTCTGCTCCCAGACAAGTCAGATAAACTTCGTTTGTGGACGAACAAACGGAACGGTCGCACCAGTCCATCTCTTCATCCCGTAAGATTGCATGTACATTTCGTTCCCGGGAAAAGCAAAGTCTGTGCGCCTACCAGTCTCCCCTTCCGTGCGACCAGAGAGATTTTTTTATTTCCCTGAGATTTTGGTTTTCCCCATTCTGGACTCTGGACGGCGTTTCATATCATTATATGACATCTGCCACTTCCCTTGCGATATGGACATGCTTGGTTGCCCAGGCGAGCGGTACTCCCAGAGGTGTTGCTTTGACGAGAATCCTCTTTCGGTGGGGAGCATTTGTATTCCAAGCTCAGTAGCAATGGGTAGCATCTGGTACATGTTCTCCGAACCAGCCAATCCCAACGTCGTCCAACAGACTGTTACGCAAATGAAGCTTGAGAGATGTCCTGTACCATCTAGTATTGCATCGACATCCGTCTTTTCATCCGCGTTGAGGTAGCATTCCGGCGATTGGCGTATGTGACTGGGATGCTCCAGCAGCAGTTCCAAGGTAGCTTGCAATCCGCAATGGTATCCATCCGCGGTCGTAGAATCAACGGATCCCGCTGGGCCCGTGACAGTGCCCGTGATTTCGTATTGGGTGTCGTTGCTTTTCAACAAGGTGGGCGTTCCTGTCAGCCCTTGTCGCACGCCGTGAAGGACATCGACTCGGCCGTTGGAGTTTGTAACTCAGGCACGAGAAGAAGTTCGCTGCTGTTGTTGTCTGATCAAAAACTTTGACGGGTGAGGTGCGTTGACCCACGCCTTGCAATCAATCTACAAGACCGCTCCCACCCCAGAAAAAAAAAAACACCAGAGATTCGATTCCAAGCCCTACCATTATCATTCGCACTCCCAAATCGGATATGTCGGGTATGCGAAACCGCATGGATGCTGCCAATCCGCACCAGCGTATTTGACTGACCTCACGGTTTGTTGTGACTGTTCGTGAAGAAGAAGAAGAAGAGGAAGAAGAAGAGGAAGAGGAAGAGGAGGAGGAAGAGGAAGAGGAAGAAGAGGAAGAAGGAGAGGAAGAAGGAGAAGAAGAAGAAGAGGAAGAAGAAGAAGAGGAAAGAACAACGAAACAATTACCGCCGATTTTGCCCGCAAGTGTAAGAGTCCGAGTCGTCCGAGTCCAGTCGGTTGATCCCCGACAAAGGACACCTCCTCACCCGCCGGGCCTACCCTCAATCAGGAGGTCCACAAGTTTGGTAGCAGACCACTTGCGCGAGCGCCAGCGCCAGCACCCTCATCCCCATTGCGAGCAAAGACACGCCTGCCAGGGCTCCTCCTCCAAATTCTGGGAGTAAGACCTTGGTGGACCACACAAAACACCCTTCTTGGTGTCGTATGCTCGATCTTACGCTCGCCACGGCGGATCAAGCAAGCAAGTCAGCTCTCCATCGCTCTGAAATTCGCTGACCGTCGTCGTACGCACTATAGCCTCCTCTTCCTGCCATTCTTGACGCTGTATCTCTTGCTCTCCCTTGGCTGACTGTTGAAGACCGTGAGGACCTTCTGCGGAATTGAGTCTCGCAAGGCACACACATCGTTCTCTCTCTCTCTCTCTCTCTCTCTCGCTCGCTCGCTCTCTCTCTCTCTCTCTCTCTCTCTCTCTCTCTCTCTCCCTCTCTCTTTCTCTCTCTCTCTTTTTTATATAGTATAATCGTCGCTTCATTCCCTTTCAAATCCTCCAAAATTCAGCGTGTGTGGAGGTGTAGAACAAAACCGTGAGGTCGTTCGCGCGTAATGTCGATACCCGTAATCAATCAGTCGGCAAGAGGAGCGGAAAGGGAAAGCTCGGCGGTATCGTGTCGTGTGGGGCGGGGTGGCATCGGGGACGAACGCGTTCCGGATGGGTGGTAATGTAGAGGTAATATGTTCCAACGTTGGGAGCAAAAGTGAGAAAAAATCTCGAGAAAGACTTGAGAAGATCATTTGGGAAGAACTTTGGGGTTTTGCAAAACTTTTGGACTGGCGGCTGCATTGCGGCTCTGCGGGTGCGGCTTGTGCGGCTCTGCGGGTGCGGGGATGCGGGATTGGTGGAGATGCGGGGATGCGGGGTCGTGGAGATGCGGAGTTGCCAACCCTCTCGGGCAGAAGAACTTGTACAAGAGGGAAACCAAGTTGTATAAATGTCGATGGTGTTTTTTTTTTTTTGGTCAAAACACAAAGGTTACCATACGAAGAGTAATCAACTCTCATCGTTCCAAACAAAAGAAAAAACCAAAAGAAAACATCTGACTGAGCGAGCGACGAAAACCCCCATCCGGAACATTGACCGGCCGATACCTCTCCAAATTAGCCGCAGACACACTTGATGATCCGAAGACAAAGGAACGAAACCCCCCCCCAGATCCAACTCCCTCAATCCCGTCTTCCCCAATCACCGCACAAACTCCGGCCCCGTCTCGAACCTCAACTCCGCCAAGCTCTTCCCCATCTTCATCCCCGTCTCCTCGCACGTCGTGAGGCGATCATCGTGGTTGTTGATGACGGTGACGGACTCGTGCAGGGTCTTGTGGTGGTCGGCGGTCGTGTTGTACAGCTCGCTGAGGGTCTTGTCGTACTTGTCGGATTTGTGCTTGGAGAGGATGGCGGCGACGATGGAGTGGATGTCGTCTAGGGTGACGCCTGTGGGGCGAGACGTGGTGTCCGTGGGCGGGGGAGCTTTGGAGGATGGCTGATCGGTGGATTTGGTGGTGTTGCGGGTGGGAATGGGGGAGGAGGGTGGAGTAATCATGGTGCCGCTGGAATGGACGTTGGTGTCCTCGCTGGAGTGGATGTTGGTGTCCTCGCTGGAATGGATGTTGGTGTTCTTGTTGATGTTGGTGTTCTCCCGGGAATGGACGTTGGTGTCCTCCACGGGGTCGGGAACACTGCTAGTCTCGTGAGTAGTCGAGGATCTAGTGGATGCGATATATCAGCAAATGGTATGGTGGGGGAGGAAAGGCAAGGGAAAGGGTTCTAACATACTTGTTGTTGTCCAGAATCAGCGGTAGAGTCACATGGACAGAAGGGCGATCGAAGACCCCCTCGCGGGCCAACATCCCCACAGTCTGATGGACGGTCTTGAGCATACCCGGGCGAGTCTTGCCGAGACCCTCGAGCGCCGGGACGGACACGTGGTTGTAGACGAAGCGCAACACGCGGAGCAATAGATCGTGCACGATGGCGACGCCGAAGCGCATGGGGAGGCGGAGGGTGCGGGCGAGATCGCGTAGCTGCGAGGGAAGTGGGGAGCATTGCTTGGCGACATCGTTCTTGGTGGCCCAGGCACGAATGGCTTCGGTGAGTGCGGGCGCGGTGTTCCAGTTGATGACGCTGGGACATCCGGTCTTAGCGGTGGCTTGGCCGGCGTAGAAGCCCAGGTTGAGGTTGGCGAAGACCGGGTGGAAGAGCTTGGAGGGGAGGAGTTGTGGCTCAACAACATCTTCGGGAAGGTGACCTGGGTCGTGAATGACGGCGAAACCAAGATGGGTGTAGTAAGGACCGATGGTTGAGGGTTCACACCTGTGGATGGAGACGGGAAGTGTTAGTATTGAGCGTCTTGTCAAGGATTTGGGTTGTATGAATGGTACTTACCACCCAAGAGGAACGACAATCTTGCCTTGGAAGACCATGTTGGCGATGATTTGGCGCGAGAGAGAGGTGGAAAGGTGAAGAGCGAACGAGTGGTGATGGTTTGAAGAGGATGTTGATGATGTGTGTGAAGGGATGCAGAAAGGAAAGCGTGGAAGCAGTGCAAGTGATGGATTGATATATGGGCATGGAGGGAGATGAGTCGTGCCAGTTTGGGTAGTTCATTTTGGGAGCCATCATTGATCAATCTCGGGGTCGCTCTTTGGGGAAGGTTCATTTGAGAATCGTCCATCTGGGAGAAAAGTCGGATTGAACCGCCCCGATCAGCATATGGCAAGACAAACACTGGAAATTATCATTTCCCCAAGCGGAAGTGCTTGGTCATTCGCAGAACACCATTTCCCGCGTGCCATCGAAATCACATCCGGATTTGGGGCAGTCCAATCTTCCCCATAGATGACACTTCCTTTTCCATCCGCCCCTCCAAGGCGAGGTGTCGTTCATCACGCAAGATGCGATCCTGTGCATGTCAAGGAATACTGAAACTGATGCCGAGACGGCTTGAAAATTGAAGCCGCTCTTTGCGCCGACGACGACGAAACCGTCCAATTGATTTGATCAATCCTCATGTCCAAACACCATTCCACTCACGCCGCTCCATCCCCAAAAATCGTGCTCCATTCCCAAAATGCAATCAACGTCCCCACTCTCTCACTACTAACCAACATCCCCAAGTCCACTCTTTCACTACCAGCCAACATCCCCAAGTCCACTCCAGAGAAGCTTTCACTGCCAGCCACCATGGCCAAGTCCGCTCCAGAAAAGCTTTGACGTGCTCCTCCTCTGTCACTACCAACATCACCAAGTCCCGAACCTTCTTGATCAACCCCTTCTTCACCGCCGACTCCTTCGGAGAATCGCTGCCTCCGGTCGTAAGCCACATGTTCAGCACAGCACTCTTCGCTTTTTCCAGCTCCTTGTTCAAGAGCTCCCATGTGTCCTTGCTCCAGCGGGAGGAGGGTATCCTCGCGTTTTCCACCGCCGAAATCACGCACGCAAGTTCCTTTCCAACGCCGACCCCGACACCTGATAGTTTGCGTTGCTCGTCCGACTCGAGATGGGCGGTAAAGTAGTTTCTCATTTCGTGATTGTACTTTGTCGCTTGATGATGGGTAATGCCGAGGTCGCGGAGGTCCTCCTCGTTGATAGGGAGAGCCTTGAGGGGAATGTTGGGCGGAGCGATCTTGGGTAGGTTGGTAAGAAGGGTACTATTCCATTCGAGGAGTTCGCCAGCGAATGTGGGGAGGACGTAGGTGCGGAGGTGCCAGAAAGGGATCGGCGATGGTTGAAAGCCAACGGTGCGCTTGGCTTCGTACCAGAGGGCGCCATTGTAGTATTGTTGTATCCATCGGATGGTTGTGGGGGATAGGAGGACGCAGCGCAGTTTGACGATGGACCGGAAGCCGATATCGCTCCACGACCAGGGAATACCACAGGAAGTGGACAAGGCGTTGTGAAGGGAGGGGTAATCTCGGGAGGAGAGGGTCGTGTGGATGTTGATTTGATGGGAGAGCCACTGGATATAGATGGGTCGAGTGATGTTGACTTCGGTGTAGATTGAATTGGCCAAGGCGAGGATGTGGTCTTGGTGGGGATTGACGTATTCCTTCATCAACCTGTCAGAGGAGCTGGACGAGGAGCTGGACGAGGAGCTGGACAGGGAGCTGAAAGGGGAGGTCGATGAGGAGGTGTCCGGGCTAGGACTTGGTACAAGGACAAGGACTTGCTTCACAACCTGCGGGAAGGTGGCCGTTTGTTTCAAGGAAGGGGCGATGATGTCGAGTGCGTCCACGGCGCTGTAGAAATCTGCTTCCAAGGACAGTTTGCTGTGATGCGGGTCGTCAGTCATGCGACACGGGCGGTGTGAAGGATGTGCAGGGTATCAGGATCGACTTACGGAATGTGTTGCAGCGCTCGATAGCCCACGTAAAGAGCTATGGCCAGGTGTTCGTCCCGGTCGCCGAACCGCTACAAGTGGACACGGTGAGTAAGATGCGACGATGGGGCTGGGGGATTCTCGATTGAGCGGGACTTGCCTTGTCATCTTCGAGGAAGTCGGTACATTTCAAGGAATCCACGGACAGGGCGGGCAGCAGCTTCTCCTCCACCACTGGCGCGGCGATGAGATGCAGAGCCAAGGAGGCTACGCAGAGGATGGGCCATGTCCAGACGCGAGGGGGGTAGGTTCTGGTGAGACGCCCGAGCTCAAAGTTGGTGAGGACGAAGAGTTTGTGGACCCGAGCGAAGACGGCGTCGGGGATGATCAGTGGCCAGCAGGACATAAAGGGGTTGAGGAAGCGGACGAGGAAGTGGTATCGCGGCAAATGTGTCTGGACCATCAGCAACACCACGACGAGGGTGGTCTCGATGGGCAAGCCCAACAAGTGGAGTTGACCCATGGCGTCGTGACAGTAGAAGACCACGGCCAAGGCCAGCGCGTGGTGGAGCGAGCTCCCCAGCCATGTCGTGGACGGTGGCATGGTGGATGGAGGAAGAGTGGGAGAGGGAGAGGTTGCTGCGTTGTGGAAGGAAAAACGAAGAGATGGCAAGAAGCGGGAAGCAAGATGGGACATGGAAAGAGGAAGAGGCCCAAAAGAAAGGAGATGATCCGAGATCAGTGAGAAGCAAACGACGGCAAACGACGTCCCGGCATGGCACATGGCACATGGCATCCCGGATGGTGGGTGGTCCCGATTGATGGATGCCGGGCCATTGACTTGATGGAGATGGCCATTGACTTGATGGAGATGGGCATTGAATTGATGGAGATGGGCATTGAATTGATGGAGATGGGCATTGAATTGATGGAGATGGGCATTGCATCGGTGGAGATGGGCATGGAATCGATGGAGATGGGCATTGAATTAATCGTGTTGGGTCAAAGCTGGCTGGTCGTGTTGTAGAATAGAAGAGATGGGCATTGAATTGATAGTGTTGGGCATTCTGGTCCTTTCCGGTATAGCAGCTACGCCGAACATGCCGGAGATTGCTGGAACTACGGTATGTCAGTATAGTAGTGCAATGCAGGGGTGAACTTGTAGATTGAGAAAAACCATGATTTTGTGACGGTTATCTAACCTGCTGACTATATAGAGGTTGTGATTCCAAATACCAAAAAGGGTCTGGACCTCAACTCTCTGTTTCCGCAGTCAGTCCGCAATAGTTCCTAGGTCTAGAACCCCCTAGTCGTCCAATACACGCATTAAAAGCGTGATCTGCACTTTTGGGTAATTCCGCCTGAAACACGCTAGCATATCAACACACCCCCGAGGTCCGCTCATGTCATACTAAGCGACCTCTACTCCTCGTCTGTGCTGTCTTCCTTAAACAGCTTCTAAGATCGTCCTGTCTTCTTTAGCACCTCTGCGGCTGCTTCTTCGAATTTAAGTCTCGTCCTCTTTGCTGCTTCCTTAGCAGTGAGTTAAGGCCCTCTCTTCTTTAACTGTAAAGGACGCACGACTTAAGCTGCTTCGACAAGTATCTCGTGGTGTTCTTAGTCGGCAGGAGCGACTAGTCTTGGTGACGTTTAAGCTGTCAACTTTGCTTTCGGCACGAATCTATCTTTTCCAATTTGGAGATAGGGTAACACCACGGGCTTCTTTGCTTTAGTCTTGCGGGCTAATTTCGCCTTTAGAGTTGGCACCGGCGTAGCTGGAGCTACCTCTCCTTCTTCCTCGGCCTTAATTTGAGCCAGCATAGCTTCTGCTTGGAGTCTGCGTTCTTCTCTGTTCTTGCGCGCAACCTCACGCTTATTATGCTTAGCTACCAATTTCCTTATCGTCTCGATGTCCAAGGTAACGTTGTGTAGCTCTTCCTCTACCTCTTTGTTGTCCTAGGTTGGAGTTCCGTAGGCACGAGTATACGCCTTCAACACGTTAACTGCGTCGTATGGATTCATGCTTTCGATGGGCTTATACCCCAATCCTTGCTCGTGTCCGGTTTTTAGGTCGCGTCGAACGATGCACTTCTCCAGGTTACTCAACAGCTAGCAGAGTCCTGGATAGTATATCGTAATCGACTTGTTAACGTCGTCGTAGATTCTCTCGAAGTACATAAGCACGTCGATGTACGGTGTGTTTACCACGAACGGCGCTAAAGGGTGGAGCTTAGCTAAGTATAGCGGCTTGAACTCCCTCAGGCGGACCATCCCTTTTGCAATTGTTTGGAGAATCGACCCCAATTGCCTCTTGGGCTTTTGCTTGTTTTCTCCATCGTCGCGATCTTTCTTTCCATTAGTAGGCTCCTCCTTAATCTCACTGTTCACGAAAGTCTCGTCTTTAGATGCTGCGAGCTTCAAATATCTTCCTTCCTTGTTTATCCCGTTGAGGTACTCTTGGGCCAGGTCCTGAAGGACGTCTTGAGTAGGAACTGGTTGTTCAGGACGAGCAGTCTCTCTCTTCTCTTTCCGGGCTAACAGTTTTCCTCGAGATTTTCGACTTAATCCCTTCTTTAGGGTCGTTGGAGGTTGCAGAGTTCGCTTCTTTTTCCGCTTGACGATTTTCGCGGTCGGCGTTTCATCATCTTCTTCTTTAATCTGTTGTTTAGATCCGTCGTCCTCTAAGTTTTGCTAGACGGCTTCGTCTTCTTTAGGACGTTGAAGGTGTATAGTGTTTGCTGCTCGTGGATCGCGGAATAGAGTTAATGAAGTGACCGTCTCCTGTGTCTTGTACAGGTTGCTGTACAGAGGCTGCGTTCCCTCAAGAGCTCGATTGAGCGCCGCGGTTGCCTCGGCTAGCTTATCGTGGCGCTGTAGTAATAGTCCTGTTTTCTAACTTGAGGTTGACCATTGAGGAGAGTCCGAGCGAGTGCGCTCCATCGTAGTGTTTGGGCCTAGCTGCTCAGGCTCAGACTCCTCGTTAAAGTTTGAATCTGGCTGCTAAAGCTCAGATTCTTCGTGCGCGGTCGTGATTGTGGTGCTTGGGTCTGGCTGCTAAAGCTCAGACTCGTTCTCCGGCTTGTTCATAGCGTTGCGCGCCGCGTATCTCTCTTCTCGAGATAAGGCTAACATGCCTGCTAAGTTAACACCTCCGTGATAGCTTAATGAGGTAGTTGAAGAAGAAAAGAGAGTAGTGGAAGTGAAGTGTTTTGATCTTGAAAATTGAGCATAGACTAGTGCTCAGATGTCCTCGTAGGCTTCTTAGATATGCGCCGGATAGGCTTGTGATAGCTTTTTAGGCTGAAAGTCGCTTCTGAATTCAGATTAGCGTAAAAAGTGAAGTGAATTCGTCTTGAAAAGGGAGGATGCGTTGTTTTTCCTGTGTTTCCCTATGTGTATTCGTCCTGGACCGCCTGTTGGAGGTGGTGAACATGATAATCTGAGGCATATCGTAACAGCGTGTGATGCTCCTAACGCCGTCGCCTCGTTTCTTTGCTAAAGTAAGGGTGGCTAGGCAGCTGTTCTGCCTTCACCCCCGAGATTGGGTTGGTTTTGGGTAATAGCGCCTTCCCCACCCCCCAGATCCGGTGTGATCTTCATGCGGAGCTGGTCCTGAAAGGCGCGATGCCGTTGCGCACTAAGCAATTTTGTCATACCATCTGCTGGCATTAAGGTTGTTTCCACCCATTCAACATCTAAATCTCTTGACTAGTACCGTTCGCGCAGCCAGCATTGTTGAATGTCGACGTGCCTCATCTTCGTATCCAGCTTTTGGCCATTTGCCGTAACGATTCGTATCGTCTGCTTATTGTCGCATAAAAGCCTGCCCTTGGAGTTCAGGTTGAGATCCATAGCTTTAAACACTCTTTCCCACCATAAAAGCTCCGTTCCGGCGTGGCTAAGCGCATAAAGCTCCGACTTAGTCGACGATTTTGTGACGCACGTCTGCTTTGTCGCTTTCCAGTCCACAATCCCTCCAAAAAGGAAGAATACCATACCCTCCGAGCTCCTTCGCGTCTCTGCATCGTTAGCAAAGGACGCGTCCGATGCTCCGAAGAAATCCAGGGGTTGGGACAAGTATGTCAACCTGTTGTCGTCTTTCCCGTAATTCAGGCTCAAGTTCGAACTCTCCAACAGGTATCTAATGCAATAATCTGCCGCCTTTAGGTGATGCTCGGCCGGATTAACCAGATGGCGTGATAGCAACGATACTGCAAAAGCTACATCCGGTCGTGTATACGTTGCGGCGAAGTTGATCGAGCCGACCTTGCTCTGCATTTCCTTAATCATGTAGGGTTTGGCCTTCTCCTTCGCAGGCTCTTAGTTAAAGTTGTACGGAAGTGGTGTATCCGTCTTCTTCTCGTTGACTGAGATGTTGTATCTAAGTGCCACCTTCTTGATGTACGTGTCCTAGTTGAGCCACATATCTCTTGTCTCCCTGTTCCGGACGATCTTGATACCACAAAAGTAATCGATCGGCCCCATTATCCTTATCTCGTATTTGGCCATGAGTTTCTTCTGGATTATGTCGGCGTGATCTTTGTTTCTGCGATGAAATGCTAACACAATATTATCAACGAAGAAGAAGATCATGACCTTGCCGTCTAAGTAGAGACAATCGACGATTTGTTTCAGTCTAAGTTCTTCAACTCCTTTACTAAGATCTCCCCACCACAGTGCCGGAGACTCCTTAAAGCCGTACAAGGCGCGAACGCACTTTAGCAATTGCCCTTTCATTCAGAACCCGTCCGGTGGTTGGAGAAATATCGGCGTTAGCAACTCCGAGTTGAGGAAAGCGTTGACGGCGTCTATCTGTATCGTTTCGAGGTCGAAGTGGGCTATAATTGCTATCAACAGCCTAAACAGCCTTGCTGCGAGTGTTGCTGCATACGTGTCTAGCTCTGTCGACTGCAAATCTCCGCGTGCGCAAATGCGAGCTTTGAACTTCTCTAAGTGCCCTTTCGAGTCGGACTTATACTTGAATACCCACGTCAACGGTATGACAGAGTCGTTTCCTGCTTCTGTTTCAGGTACCTAATAGAACGTTCCAGTGTCAAGGGCTTTCTGAAATTTAACAGATGCTGCCTCTTTAAACTGAACTTCGAACTTGTGTCCGTTAAGGTTCTTCCAACGCTTAGGTTCCGGCGGGATGTCTCCGATAAGGACTGGTGCTATATTTGCCGAGGCTTTTTCTTCCATGATCGTCTTCATTAACGAGATGGCGTATGCCTTGGCTACGGTGGCGTGGACCGAGAAAGTGCCCCTTGTGTCGAATAAGGACATCTTAGGGAGGATCCAGTCTTCGGCCTCAAAGGGTCCAACAGGTCTCGAGTCAATCATCTTCTGCCGCTAAGTTGATAGCGTTGGATCGTCGTATTAATCGTCCGGATCGACGTGTTCATGACTCCGTTTTTGTCCGTGCTCCACAATAGCGTCCTCAACGCTCTCTTTAATACCTCGGTTGATAATGAAGGTTTCGATAGTGTCTTCCCTCATCTCCGTTTCTCGGTCGTACGGAATTTCGTATTCCCAATCTTCTTCTGCAGCTGCTTCTGGAGCGGCTTGATTACGGATTTCAGGTTCCGGGGCCCCTCGTCTGAACGCATCTGGGATTTCGATGTCTTCTCCTTGTTTGGCTTGGTAGGTTAATACCAACGCGTCCGACAGGTCCTGAAACTGGTAATCTTCTGCCCCAAAGTCTGGTTCAACGTTTACGGCCAGATTCACCGGCATCACCATGCTTAGGTTAAAGTCGTAGAGTCCTTCGTACTTCAACTTCTCGTTAAAGACAACGTCTCTCGTCCTAATAATCCTGTCCAGGCTTGGAATCCAGATTCGGAACACATTATGTCCTTCAAAGCTAACTAGGTAGCCAATCCTGGCTCGCTCCATTATCTTCTCTCTTTTAGGGACGTCTTTCGGCCTTGTCTTGTGTGTATAGGCTCTCGACCCAAACTGGTAGATGTAGGCGATGTCCGGTGCTTGTCCAGTAGCCTTCTACCACGGGGTTATGTAGTTTAGGCTCTTGGTGGGTAACCTATTCATAATGTAGGCCGCTGCCACGCAAGCTTCGTTCCAAAGACTGTCAGGAAGATTTAATTCAATGATTATTGCCCGCGCCATCTCTACGATTAGGCCGCCGGCTCTTTCTGCTGGATCCTGTGCTTGAGTATAGGGCGCTAAAGGTTTCCATTGAACGCATCCCTTCCTCAATGCTAATCTGAATGTCAATCCGAACTTCGGGTCACTGTCTGTCGATAGGACATAGAGTTCTCGACCTATACTCTTAATAAAGGTTTGGAGTTCCTTAAAGCACCGTACCAAACTTGCTTGGTCAACGGTTGCCATCGTCCACACGAAGTGCAGGTGTGTCTCCGCATCGACTGCGTGAAACAAATACTTGTCTCCGTTCTTTGCGATGCTGAATTCAATAATATCGGCTGCAACGTCCGAAAAGGGTGCTAGTAGTCGCACTCTAATCGGTTTCCTTCGCGAGACGATTCTTTTCGACTTGGCTAGGGAACACGCGTTGCACTCGTTCATTTTGGGGGCCGCATCTCCTTTCTTGTCGATGTTAACACCCTATGCTGCTCGATCAAGTTGCGAGACACGATTACCCCCGATGTGGCCCATAATACGGTGCCATTGGGCCGGAGAGAGCGTCCTTGGTTTTCTCCGGTCCCTACTGCTCGTTGCAAGCGCAACGAACACTTCCTTATCGGATAGTTAATCCTCGTTCAGCGCGTTCCGGACGCTAAGAGGTTGATTCCTTGAATCCAGTAGCCAAGTTAGGATCTAAGTGTTCGATTTGGGCCTGGTCTGGGCATTAATGTATGGTAGTCTATTAAATCGCTTGATTTTGGTTACTACCGCTCCCTCGCTGTCCAGCCAGTGATCCGACCTCTCGTCCAAGTACAGGCCAATATCTCTGCACAATGTGGAGGACACGATGTTAACGTGGAATCCGGGTATGTAGAGAACGTCCTTCAAAAGCAGAGTAATTAGTTCTCTAGATGGAGATGGGAACGTAATCTTTCCTGTTCCCCTTGCTGACGCCTTCAACCGTTAATCCCCGGCGTAAATGCATACGTTGTAGGGGATATCAACGACCTCAAAGTCCGCAATGGTTAGATTGTTCACAATGTGGACGTTGGAGCCGCTGTCAAGCAGCTAGCGATTGCTCTCTTCGACTGCTTCTGTCGACATCACCCTGTACTCCGTAACCGCCCTAATCGCATAGCTTCCGTACTGCTTCTTTGGCCCATTAGGGTTTTAAGAAGAGTCGGATTTTATCCACTCCGGCGGGATGTCCTTAATCCCGTGGTGATCCTTTAGTGCCATCGCCAACGGATCTCTGAACTTCATTTGCTGGAGGCATTTCCCCTTGTCCTTTTTCAGAACGTTTTTGTAGAACTCGAGGTACTTCTTGTCATCTTTTGTCATATCGGCCTCAACTAGCCGTAGACGGTGATTAACAATTGGACAATTTCCTGGCCTCTGGCACGACTTGTTCGCTAGTTTCCCGGTGTAAGGTTTGCAGGTTCTGTCTTTTGCCTTGTCTTTGTCATTGTTCGACCTGTTCCCTCCGTTGGGTCCTGTAACCGGCTGTGCATTAAAGCTGATTTGACCTGTTCCTTAAACTTCAGGAGCGGCTATCTGGTCTTCGTCTGTCCCAAACGTCGCGTTTGCGCGCAAGGCTTTGGCCAGGTTGCCTGGGTCTCTATTCAAGAACACTGTTACTTCTCGAACGCACTGTTAGAGTGTGGAAAACACTGCAATGATTCTTCCGGTTGTGACATTAATCTTCTCTTCCACCATCCTTACGAAGTCGTCTTTTAGGATGGAATG
Source organism: Zymoseptoria crescenta (assembly GCA_026122155.1). NCBI lineage: Eukaryota > Fungi > Ascomycota > Dothideomycetes > Mycosphaerellales > Mycosphaerellaceae > Zymoseptoria > Zymoseptoria crescenta. The sequence continues at coordinate 7,341 of JALRMM010000288.1, read as the reverse complement.
TGCTGGGTGTGACCCCCTTAGCATCTTCTTCTCTAATTCCAGCCATTTTTGCAGGTGCATATAGACATTAGTCGACTTGGGTCCGGACATTAGGTCGAAGTGCTGTTTTGACAGGAATCTTCGCCTAGTCGCGTCGTCTGGAGCAAACGTTTTGGTAACGAAGTCCATCCAATTAGCTAGTGTCGGCGGGTATTGATTATTCAGGTCGTCCACGTATGCCAATGGAATTGTTCGGGTAAAGTACTTCTTGAAGTCATCCTTCTTCTTCTTGAACTCGGAGTATACGATGGATTCTCTGGCGTAGTCCTTTATCCTTGAGTCGAAGAAGGCCTTATTTTGTTGCCAACGGATGTAGTTTCCTTGTTCCTGTAGATCCTCGATTTTGATTCCAAGATCCGGCTTGATTAGCATAATCGGCTCGTATGGTTCTTGAACTCGATCTATTGCCATGCCTACTGGTCCAATTAGCGTCGTTTCACGCATATATTGGAACAGTCCATTGTCGATTGCCGCCGACTTGGTAATCAAGTACCAGTCGTCGTATTTCGTTTGGTCGGTGTAGACCACTTCTCGGCGTCTAACGTTCGTTGCGGCCGGAAAACCCAGCGAGTCGACTTTCAAGGCGTCTATTGAAGTCGATTGTTGGGGGTTGTCTCTTGAATGCGTAGTTCAGCACGAAGCCGGGCTCATAACTGTTAGTATAGTAGTGCAATGCAGGGGTGAACTTGTAGATTGAGAAAAACCATGATTTTGTGACGGTTATCTGACCTGCTAACTATATAGAGGTTGTGATTCCAAATACCAAAAAGGGTCTGGACCTCAACTCTCTGTTTCCGCAGTTAGTCCGCAATAGTTCCTGGGTCTAGAACCCCCTGGTCGTCCAATACACGCATTAAAAGCGTGATCTGCACTTTTGGGTAATTCCGCCTGAAACACGCTAGCATATCAACACGGTAGTTCTACAGCACGTTGATCAATTTGAGCCATCAATAATTCATGGTGGCGGGTACATCCACATTCTTGGCCAAGATCGCGTCCGGATGCGTCGATGATGATTGTCTTTCTTGGTCTGTTTGTCGCTGGTCGCTTTCGTCGCTCTTTGTACGCACAGTGACTCTTCTACGCAGGATATATCGAGACTGAGACAGTCAACGTGCTCAAGGTATCTCGACATCAAGATTACTATGGTGGAAACGAGGGCAATGAAAGCCCGCCTCGTACAACAACAACAGCAAGAAGAAGAAGAAGAAGAAGAAGAAGAAGAAGAAGAACCAGAACAACAAGAACAACCACAACAACAAGAACAACCACAACAACAACAAGAACCAGAACCAGTCCCTCCATCATCCCGATCCGCCAGTGCGAGATCCTCGTCAGAACCGAATCGTCCAAGTCATCCTCCCCCAATCGGATCGGACAGTGGAAGCAGAAGCTCGTCTTGGCCTGGCCGTGGAAACAGCAATGCAGCGGGACATGCAACGGGAAGTCAACCTGGAAATCCCCGCCGTTCACCTTCGGCCTCTTCACCACATTCATCTCCCCCGGCCTCTCCACCACGGTCATCTCCCCCGGGTCCCATTCCAGGCCCACCCCACCCATCGACAGACAGCTCTTCCGACTCCTCCGACTCCTCCGACTCCTCCGACTCGTCCAACTCCCCCCATGAAGATCCCCCTCGAGCCTACTCCTGCCGTGGCTGCATCACATTCCTCATCGTCGTTGCTATCTTGATATCCTTGATATGCGAGATCCTCCAAGCCCCATCGTCCAACCCCACCTCCTTTCCTCCTCCTCCGCCAATCCCAACGATCGCCCCTCGACAATGCCCTCCTCGGAATTGGTCCGTCCCCTGTCATCACTTCCCTCTCGTCAACAACCTCCTTGCGGTCTACGCTCATCGGCCCAAGGACGACATACCCTTCCGTATCGTGGACGATACCTTTTTCAAACCCCTCACCAGCACCGACTTCACCCCAGCGTATCACCTCCTCGGCCTGGACGACGAATCTCCACTCTATACCGACCTGGTACACCTGGTGGAGCGCACCTTTACCGCTTTCAAGCCGTTTCATCAAATGCTGATGCGTCCGCCCCGGTCACGCTCCGTCATTCCATTACCCGCTCCCGAGGTCTCGGCCTTTCTTCAGTGCTCCATGAACCACTCCCGTCTTTGGAGATGGACGTTTTGTCGGCCCTCCTACGCCCTCGCCTGGACAGCCGAACTCGTCCGCTCGTGGAAAGCCGGGATGGACGAGCACATTCCCGAGTGGACTCCCGGTCCCGCGGAAGACTGGCTCCGGAACCACGTCCAGCCCGCCCAACGCCGCCTCGCGAACGTCCTAGCCGGCATCGCCCCAATCCTCGATGCTGATCCCGACCTGCTTACACATCGGTCGGTTGAGAGGCTCCTTGCACACCTGCGCTACATCGAATTGCGCCTGATCCTCGACTCTGCCACGCTCTCCGTCTACCAGGCCGACTTGCATGCCTACACGAACTTCCTCCATCACCTTCGCCGTCGTTCTCTTTCCGAAGTCGTCTCCCGCCTCTCCTCCGCCGGCGGCGACCCTCTCTCAACACCGTCCGAATACGAAACCTCCTTTCTGTGCTGGCTCACCACGACCTGGTGCGACCGCATCACCACCCACTTCCACACCTTCAACCGCCACCTCTCCCACAACGTGCGTCAACTCGCCGTCCGCCGCTACCAGCTCGCAACCTGGCATCACTGCGCCCCGGATCTGCAGCCTCGACGATGCCCCCCCTCCTCGCCCGACGCCACCACCAGCGACGACAACAACAACAACCACAGCAACTGCATCCCCGACCCCACCACCACGACCACCGATGACCACTGCATCCCCTCCCCCGACCCCTTTCGCACCCAATGGTACACCACTGATTCATGGATGCCCCCGCCCGCGGACATGATCCAGGAGACGACGCTCCTGTATTTCCGGGGGGTGTTGGATCCGGTCCACTTCGCCTGGGCCGAGAGGAACGAGCGGGCGTCGACGGGGAAAGTGGCGGGCCCGGTCTTCCCCGCGGAGTGGGCGGGTCAGCAGTGCGTGGAATTTCGCGGGCCGGAGAAGTCCCAGGGGGGACGCTTCGTGGGGTTCGGGAAGGAAGAAGAAGACGTCGCGTCGGGACAGGATGCGGACGGGAACGGGGAGGGGAACGGACACGCCGCTGAGGTAGTGGAGGCGGTGGAGGAAGAGTCCATGGTCGACGAAGAGCGACGGGAATGGGAGGCCGATCGGACGGTTATCTGGTGCGATGACTTTGATCGGGAGAAGGAGAGAGGGGTCGGGTGGACGTGGTCGGCGGAGGAGGAGCGGAACTGATGAATGTGATTTTTGAGGGACGTGATGATATGTGATTTTGGATCAACAGTGAGGTCAAATCTAGTCGTGCATTCTCCGCGTTCGAACAAAACAAAAAAAACAGAGTCCACGCAACCCAAATTCCATGACCTCCTCCTCCTTCCCTTTTCCTTGATTCCGACTGACCAAGTTTTTATCCCACAGCCGTGTCGATCGAATCTGACGAGCACGTTGACCAATGAGAAGGAACAATATGACCCAGCTCCCGACCGGAATGACAAAATCCACATGGACCACTCTTGACGACCACACGGAAGCTCTCTCTGCATACCTTGCAAGCCATTGTCCAGTCCAGCAAGCAAAAGGGGCAAAAAAAAAAATATGTTGAAATCCGGTGGCTGGCAATGGCTGGCTAGCTCCAAATAGTGTATATTAGGATATCTCTCTCTATGTTGGTAGTTAGTCCTTCAATTAATTACTTTATTAATTATATTATTATAACAGGTTATAAGCCTGAGTTTTGCGCATATACACTGTTCTTGTTATCTCCCTTAATGTACTCTACTATACGCTTATATATAATATAACGCTTAAGATAATACCTTATAAAACCGTAAGATTAATAAGGATACAAATAGAACCTCGGTTGCGGATACACCCGCCTCCTTAAAAGCTAGAGGCTAGATCTTAAAATACGTAGTTAGCGTGAAAATTCCTTACGCTAATCTTACTAGCTATTTTAATTAAAAACACTAACCTCCTTACTAACCTCCTTATTTTTAGGTAAGAAAGTAGACTAACATAGATATTAGACGAGATATAAGAGGCGTCCCTCTATCGAAGAGAACGAAGTATAACTATTAGATCGCTTTACTCTTTAATAGTTTCTAAGTCGACAATCGACCTTACTATTACTACTACCTCTATTAGAGGCTAGTACCTAAGGCTAGCCGGCTTTACCGCCTAACGCCCGACGCTCGATGCTCGACACTCGACACCTAACGCTCGATACTCTATATCTAATTAGGAATAGATTTCCCTTAGGTTACGCGGAGGCTACGTATATACTAAGCTATACTACGTACGCCTTCGACTTATACTCGACGTGTCGCTATCGTAGGTAGATCTTCCTTTCGGTAGCTTTAGAATTTTATATATTCGGATCTAGACCTTTATATATAACTTCGGTTCGGGCCCTTATATTTTCTAAAGCTTAATACCGAATAGCTACCCTAATAGAAATACCGCCCAAATTTCAGGAACTAATACGAGTAGAAGTAGCTCGAATCTAAGAAGAATTCTAGACCTAACTCGTAATAAACGATATATAATACCTCGAACGATACTAGGCTATAGAAGTAGCTAAACGCGAGCTCGAAAGATAGCTCACTATCGCTAGAAAACGATAAGAGGAACCGATGCCTAAAGCGAGTAGCTCGACTCTCGCTACTCTAGAAACGACTACGAATACTACGACGACTACGATATATAATAACGATACCCCTCGCCGCCCGAAGGAGCGTATTCCTACGCTATGAGCCTTTAGCGGTAAACGATCGGAATGGGAAGATTAGTATCTCGCTACGTAAGCTAAACTAGCTATTAATAAAGATCTATAGGCGACGACTTCGACTAATTCCTCTACCTTATAAGTAGACTCGAAGATAGCGTAGTAAGAATAGTAAGGATAATAATATAGAACGCTCTTAAAAAAGGAAACGGGAACGCGAAGGAATTCCTCTAGTACCTAAACGGTATATACGGCAATACGAACTAATAATAACGAGCGCTTTAAACACTCTCTCGTATCTAATAACGCGATAACGAACCTATTACTACCTACCTTCCTCGCTTCGAAGTAGTCCTTATAAATACCGGACTATCTAATACTCTTTCGTAGGACGAGCCGAACTCGAAAGAGGAGAGTATTCGGATTACTCTTCTTAAGAACTCTTTAAACGACGAAATAAAGAGGGCCTTACTCCTATTCGCCTTAAATCCGCTAGATAGGTACTCGACCTTTACGAAGAACCTTCTAACTATCGGCGGGTCGATTATAAATCTTCGCTCTTAGTTAAACTTTTCCGCGCCCTTCGCCCCCCGGGTAACCCTACTATCGATAGGGTCGCGGGCGACCCTACTACGAGCGACCCTATCGTAAGAAGTAAAAGACGAAATGGATTAGGAACCGACTTAGTCTAACCGAGTCGCCTTCGGCTAGAAAGAGAAAAAGAGGGCAAAGTAGGTTATAAAGGATACGATATAAGCCTAGAGAGAACAAGGCCTATATCTTCGCTACGGAATAAAAGGATATCTTATTACCGATTATATATACCTCGCTACGAGAAACCCGAACGCCGTATAAGCTATAGTAAGTAAGGTTAGCTCTCGCGAGATATAAGAAGCCCTTCCGGAAGAAGAAGAAGAAGATCTAGCGTCGGAAAACGAGTAGCCTCTACGACAAGACGTCCGTAGAGGCAATGTTAGATATAAGTAGAAATAGAATAGAACGTCTTTTAAAAGACTAAAATGGAACGCTCTCTCTTCTATACTTCTACTATTATTAACGACGACGTACTTTAATTCTCTCTTATCGATAATAGTAGCTAATCGTACTATTTAATAAACGAACGGTTAGCTAAGAAACTCCGGCTCCCGTAGATCCCTATCCTAAGGCGTAGGGTCGTTAGCGTATAAGGAACCCCGTCGCGAGAGAAAGAAATTTCTTTCGTAACGAGGTTTTCTCTCGATATCGGTAGGTATAAGTCGACTACTTTTACCTACGCTATCCTAGACCTTTAAGAGGACCTTATCCTTAGGAGACCCTACCTTTTCTACGAAAACGCATAGGTTATCGAATCGATAAATCGCCTTAAGTTCCTCCTCGACGGGCTTTCGATCCCCTATAAGAAATAGCCGTTAGGCTCTACGATAGCTAAGGCTATTAGTAGAGCCGCCTTTGGATTCCTCGCCCAGTTATCTCGTAAGAGAGACGTATCTCTCTTTACTACCTCGCTAGAAGATATCGAGAAGGCGCTACGGATAAAGAAAGCCCTTACTCGAGACGAGATTATCGAGCGACTTCCTAAGTATTACCGTCCCTAGATATACGCCTTTATCCGGGAAGGAGAGTAGTTACTACTATATCGACCCGGATTCGACTACGAGATTCCTCTTACTACTAATAGTACCGGGAAACTAAACGAACCGCCTTAGGGCCCTCTATATAATATAACCCGGGATAAGCTCTTAGTCCTACGAAAAGAGCTATATTCCCTCCTCGAGAAGGGTTATATTCGGTATAGTAAATCTCCCGCTACCGCCCCTATTCTCTTTACTAAGAAGCCGGGCGGTAGCCTTCGTTTCTATATTAACTATCGTAGCCTTAACGCTATTACGTTAAAGGACCGTTTCTCTCTTCTACTAATCCGAGAGATACTTACTACTCTTAGTAAGGCTAAGTAGCTTACTAAACTCGACGTATCTACGGCATTCTACTGGATTCGTATTATAAAAGGAGAAGAGTAGAAGACTACGTTCCGTACTCGTTACGGTCTTTTTAAATAGAATATCTACCCTTTAGGACTTACTAGTATACCGGCTACGTTCTAGCGGTACCTAAACTAGATTCTATAGGACCTACTCGACGACTTCTATATAGCGTATATTAACGACATTCTAATCTTCTCGTCCAGTACTCTTACCGATTACCGTAAGAAGGTTACGTAGGTTCTATAGCGTATCGAGGATAGCGAACTCGTCTTAGATATCTCGAAGTACGAGTTCGAGACTCGTACTATAAAGTATCTTAGATATATCGTCGACGTAGGCGCCGGCGTACGGATAGATCCTACGAAGGTATAGGCTATTCGGGACTAAAAGAGGCCTCTTACTATCCGTAGAGTCTACTCTTTCCTTGGTTTCGCTAACTACTACCGGATGTTTATCTAGAAGTATAGCGACCTCGTACGCCCCCTTACCGATTTAACGAAGAAGGCTATAGGCTTCTATTAGGGAG
>JALRMM010000287.1:0-47159 GCA_026122155.1 Zymoseptoria crescenta | reverse complement strand
AATTACTAAAAGAAATAGAATTAGTAAATAGTAATAAAATAGTAATAAAGTTAGTAAAATAAGATAAACGCCTCTATTCCTATATATATACTAATAACACACTATTCTACCTAAATTAAACTCTTTAAATACTTATATATATAGAAAGTAGCTTTTATAAGGCTTAAGTACTACTAGAATTATAGCTCTTACTAGAACTTCTATATATTATAAGCCTTTCCTTTCCTTTATTAGATATATCTACTACCTCCTTGCTAGTATTATCTAATTTGTTTATAGTAGCTTCTTCGTCTAGGAGAAATCCTAAGTACTTAAGTATAATAGTCTTTTTTATAGTATTCGAAGTAAGCCGGTTTCTCTTTTTAGTTACTATATTACCTACTTACAAAAAAGTACTTTCGCTAGGAGCCGAAGTAGGCATTATAGCTAAATAGTCTCTAGCAATCCGAAAAAGTACTAGATATTTAGTTTCTACTAGTCTATAATACTCGTTAATTCTAGTCTTTCTAGGTAAGCGGTCCTCTTTTAAATATATATCTACTTTGTTAGTACTACTACTCTCTTTAGTCTCTTTAATAAAGATATTATTAGAGTTATTGCTACTAATATCTATATAATTTAAATCGTTTCTAAACTCGAGTATAATAGACTATTACTACTAGGTATAGTATTAGAAGTATTAGTAGAAGTAGTAGCACTTTGTTTTTTAGATTGTTTTTTCCGAACTCGAAAGTATTAGAAGTATTAGTAGAAGTAGTAGTACTTGTTTTTTAGATTGTTTTTCTCCGAGCTCGAATAAGTATTTTAATCTATAGGCTTCGTAAACCTCTTTAAAATACTCTATAGACTTTTTAAATAACTCTTCCTCTATGCCTAATTATTTTAACGCTCCTAGTTTATATCTAGGATCGAGAACTATAGCTAAATATAAATCCTTTAGCTTATTAAAATTTAAGGAGGCTAGACTAAAAATCGGATAATACTCCTTTAATTTAGTTAGAGCATCTTCTATTCCGTAGTATATTAAAGGGTACTTTTACTTTAGGTTATTAGAATAAAGAATCTTTAATAGTGTTTTCTTTAGCTTAGTAGCTATAACTATACTATTAGCAATAGTACTATATTTATTTACCTATATTTTAATTATAGGTTTATAAAAGGTTCCTAATATATCTCTAATAATCTTTAAATAAGTCCACTTTTTCTCGCTAATAGTATAGCTATCTATATTAAATCTTTCGGTATTGCCTTTAGCTTATATTATATATATTAGCTTCTATTAGTATAAGGCTTATAATATTCTCGAAATATAGAAAGCGATCTAGCATTTTATAAGTAGAAAGCTACCTCGTAGCGTTATCTCTTATAGTTTCTAAGGATAGAAGCGTAGCCTTAAAAAGAAATTAAAAGGTATAGCTAAGATAAAACCTAAACCTAAGATTAAGTATATATCTACGTTAGTATTCTATAATCTTACTTGTATTAAGTATAAATTATACTAATCCCTAATAGGAACTAGCAAAAAGAGGAGTTTAAGGACTACTAGACTTCTAGTACCTATAAAGTAGTTAATAATTAGTAATAAATAGTTATTATAGCTACTATAGCTAGTTTTACTCGAGTACAACTATTAAATTTAATAGTTATATACTATTTTATACTCCTTTCTATATAAAATCCTTAAGGAGACAAAAAGTCGGGGTTTTACTAATAAATATTACTAATTAGTAATTACTAATTACTAAATAGGGTCTTAGTAAAATTAATATTAATATCCATTTATTTTTTTTCGAAATATTGTTAGCTATATTAATAGTAATTAGTAATTACTAATTACTAATTACTAAGGCTAAAAAGGTTACTATTACTAACGAATGCGCAACACTGCCATGATGACCTTCGATCCGGAACAATGGTGCTCGAGCTCCTTTCCAGCTCAACAGAAACGCGCCGCTTGCACGAGCGTTATTTCAACCGGGTCTCGATTCCGAGCTCCCGGAGGCACGGTACCAACCGTTCCCACGCTTACAGTTTGCTACTGTACTCGCACCTTTCTTCAAAGTTGTTCTACGCTCGATGTGCAACCCGCACTTTTCGGTGCCGTGTTACGGTGTTAGGCATCTGGCATCGGCGACAATGTTCATGAACATGGGTGGGCGTCGTCTTCAATACTTGGTCGCTTCGAACAACAGCATGTCTTTGCAGTCATGAAACACTAGCGATGGCCCAAAGAGTGAGAAAGTTACACTGATCCATGCTCATGACTCTGTCACGACCACCACGTGCCGGCACTTGGGGTTTCGCTTTTCGTCCCAATGGCTCAAACCTCCATTGTCAAGACTCGATCACGCCGGCCGCGTTCAGGGCAGTGGGCATCATATGCACAACCCAGGATGACATGCACTGGCGAACCTGCACTTCTATCGTGCCCAAGTCGGCGCCAGACTCTCGCAATGGCGAACACAATGCTCGCTTGGCTGTGCCTGTCCAGCAAGGCTAAGGGCAGGGCGATTCCTAGATTCAAGGCATGGCCGGAGATTCCAGGTCTATTTTGCTCCTCAAGGCTCAACACCGGAAGTCGCTTTCAGGATGGACCTTGCAACATTAGACCAGACTAGGGCATGTTTTTCTCGCCATAAAACGAAGGTGTGCAGCCCCAAGGTAAGCACGATATCGTTCCTTTAACACATCATGCTCTTCCACAGCCTCTCACTGCTCGCCTTCGCCGGCACAGCGCTATCCGCAGCGCGCTGGGAAACTCTGCCTCCAACTCCAGCATTGCCCGCTCCCATCAGCAATGTGCGTGTCCCAATCTACGGCGCACAACTCTGGTTCCAGAAATACAATGAGGCCGCAGGCGGAACACCTATTGTCATGATCCACGGCGGCCTAGGCTACTCCGCCTACTTTGGCGACGTAATCACCCAGCTCTCGAAATCCCACTATGTGATCGCAGTCGACCGCCGCGGCCACGGACGTTCCACCTATCTCGAATCTGACAAGTTCACGTTCGAGAAATTCGCCAGAGATACATACATGCTCCTCCACGGTCAAGGGATCAACCAGGCCATCTGGGTGGGCTGGTCGGACGGAGCAAACACCGCTCTGGCAGGCCTTTTGAACCCTTTGTACAACGCCGGCATCTCCAAAGCTTTCATCTTCGCTGCGTCTCAGACGCCCAAGTCGACGAACCCGAACTTCGGCAACACGGCCATTTACGCAGAATTTGTGTCCAGATGCAAGACTGAGTATGCTCAACTCCAGCCAAACGCCGACTTCTCCGACTTTGGGAAGAAAGTCGCGGCGCTGGAAAACACCCTGCCGAACTGGACGGACGCGGATCTGGCGGTGATTTCTGGCTCGAAGGTGATGATCGTTGGAGCAGAGCACGACGAGGCGGTCAATCTTGATGTTGCTCCGCATCTGCACAGTGTGATCAAAGGAAGTCAGCTGAAGATTCTGAAGGGAGTCAGCCACTTTGCTCCGGTGCAGGATCCGACGCAGTTCGCAAAGGCCGTGGAGGATTTTGTGAATGGAAAGTGAGGGATCGATGGGCGAAGACGTCTGAGCATAGACGAGCCTGAAGGGCGCTTTGTAGTGTCGCATTAGTCAAATTGGTGTATCTACATGCTATCGACGTACGCAAGAAGCCAGATTCACTTCGCCCTTTTCACCTTCCATTCCTGGGATCGCACCTTCCATTCAAAATTCCTCGCCAAACTCCATACACCCGAGCTGCATCGTCAAGAATGAGCCAAAGCTGAACCTCTCCTCATCTCTACTTCGTAAGCGGTCTCGGGCACCCCAGGTTCGAAAAGATCGGATCAAGCCGAGACGCCGCGAACGAAAGCGCCTCCACAGTCGGGGTAATAACACCGTTCAGACTCGACGGCACCTGGCCGGTAGTCAACTGATACAACAAGCAAAGCGAGTTGTCAGGCGTCGCATTCGGCGAAATTTTGCCGTTTTGAATCGCGCCAAAATTCAAGCCGCCGTTGAAGGATCCTGAGCCTGTAGAGCCACCGAACTCTACGGGTGCGAGTGCGTACATTTTCAGGATCTCCTGGATGACCTCGCGGTTGCCGTATGGTGTTACGCGGTTGGTCCAGTTTGGAGGCAGCTGCTCCGGGAAGAAGAAGTATGTCATGGTGTAAAGGTCGGGGGCGTAACCGCGCGTCCTGAAATGCAAAGTGTACATGGTCAGCGGATGTAACAGATACGTCGGATGCTTGCAGACCTACCCGGAAGGGAATAATTCATAGAGGAAGGATGCCGCTCCGAAGAGGAGGAGAGACAGAGGTCCGAAATAGAAGTTGGGGTTGTTTGCGCGGCTCTCGTCGTACCGCTGTTTACGATACTTGGCCAGGCTGAGAGCAAGGGTTAGCTGGTGCGAGATACGGGGATAATATTCGTGATTCAAGGCTTACCCTTGGAGATCGAAGTTGCCGTTCGTGGTGCGCGTCATTCTGGCGAAGAGCGTGCGGTTGAAGCTGAAGTTATCGCCGGTCGGAAAGAAATCTCCTCGAGTGAGAGATGAGCTGTGATTGCCTTTAGTAAGGTCACTGTCGGGCGTGCGGGAATATTTCACGCTACTCACTCTCCCTCGAACTTGTTGTGCCCATCGAGACCTGGCTGGCTGCCAGTGAGAAGTGGGTTGATGGAGGTGCGAGTAGTAGCGTCGCAGCCGATAGAGAGCTTCGTAGTGACGAAGTCGCCGTCGGCTTGGAGACCAAGGAAGGCAAGGAGGCTGGCCAGGTCGTAGCCGACGTTGTAGACGTTCTGCTGAGCGTCGACGAGCTCGTCGTAGGTTGTGATACCGTCTCTTGCGAGGAAGCCGTGATTGGCAGCGGTGTTCAGGCCTATTACGTTGTCAATGGCCTGCTTATGTGACGCCAGGAAGACACAATGCTTCTCGTACCTGGGCAAGGTCCACGAATGTCATTTGCAGTCGGCGCAATGTATCGATGAGCGGTGTCGCCCTTTGCTGGGACGAGGTATCCTCCCTTCTCATTGCCCTTGATACCATTCTTCGCATTGTTGTATGGGTACTTGGAGTTGAAAGGCACGGCAGGTTGGTGGTCGGCGTTGAAGGGACACTGGGCTGCGCTACCGGGGCCTGTGCCTTGTTGTTGGCGAGCCTCAAGCATGGATGAGTCCACGCCAGCAACGTTTGGCACCCATGGGAAGGCGAGAGCAGCGTCGGCCAAGATCAAGGTCGTGAGGAACTGTTTCATGTTGACGATTGAAAGCACAAGTGCGTGTGGTGAATAGAAGAAAGAAAAGATATCCGCGTCGATGTAAAGGAGGCGTCTGTTATTTGTGCTTTTACCGCTCTGCAAGGGGATGCTTGAAGGCTTGGACAACCTACCAGTAGTCCCACGCCAAAGCAATAGTCCGCAAGTAGTTGAGTGAGGGGACAGTCTTCTGGACTTCCTGCTCTGGTAAGGCGCATGCGACTTCGTTAAAGCCCAAAACTGCCCTAGTATGACAGAGGTTCGACTTGATTGGTGCGAACCGTCAACTTCGAGTCGCAAGAGCGTGGAGAAAAGCAAATTGATGCGGAGTGAGGTCTACACGGCAGCAGCCGTGACTATGTTTTCTGAAATACGCCAACGCTCGATGGTCGAGACCGTTGTAGCGGCAGCCACACAGCCTACAGGAGCTCCGCCAAATAGTGAAAGGCTTGAAGCAGGCTCGAGGCACGAGGCCAAATGGCGTAGGTGTAAGAAGGGCATTGACGCCACTGCCTGGAGGCTGACTCTGGCTTGCCCGGCGCATGACAACATCGACCAGGAATAGAGGACGGATGGAGGCATGAGGCTGAACGAAGACTGACCGGGGCAGGAAGCCTACGCGGACTTTGCTGAGAAGAAGAAGGCAGCGACATTGATCACCGGCAGCTGGGCGCTGAGCACGATATGCCACGTGTAAGGGAGCGGTAGATGACAGTCTTGACGGAGCGCAGATTGTGGCACGTGAGGTTGCCGCCCAGAGGTTCCAGCCAGGAAGTCCAGAAAGGTTCAGCCACCGAGCGGGGATATGCTGGTGCTATGAGGATCGGGTGGATAGGAGGGCCATCGCAGCAGGAAGGCCGGAAATGTGGCTGAATTTCAAGTGATCGAAGAGCTCCTCGATCTCAATTGTTCAAGGTACTGGGCTACAACCCCAGATTTGTATCTCCAGGATCGAGGGTTGAAGGAGCGCCGCGATTCCCGCGAACGTTGATGATCAACGTTAGACCTAGTGGAAAGTCTAATCAACGAAGTTTGCCAGTCTGCTTCGACCACTTGACAAGTCGCAGAAGGTCATCACGGCGACTTGGCGAGGCTTCCCTTGGACAAGCTCGGTCGTCCGTAGAAGCAAGGATCCGCGAACAGACCGGCGAAGCTCGACGTAATCGTCGACGAAGAGCACGAGTCGAAGCGAACGGCCTGACAGGCCCATATGCATACCACGACAACATGATCTAAACGCGCCGCGTCGATGAGCTCGCAGCTAGATCCTCGCCTTCGGCCGCCATGTGGCGTACGGATGGTCTGGCGTTGAAGGAACGAGGTGGTCGACGTCAGAAGTATTGACCAAACCAGGATGGACCTCGGACAAGTTCTTGATTCCCAACAGCTTCATCGCCGATTCCATTTCATCCTTGAGGACTGGCACCGGGTCGTCAGCAAGCATGCACCCTCCGAGACAGATTTCGTTCATAGAACTTACTCTCCACCAAGTGCTCCGCGCCCTCGGTGCCATAGTTCAATGCGAACAAGAATGGTCGTCCCATACCGACTGCTTTTGCACCGAGACATAGTGCTTTGAGAATGTCGCCGCCACGTCGAAAGCCACCGTCGATGTAGACCTCCATCTGATGGAAGATCTCGGGGCATTGCTTGTGCATCTCCAGGAGGATGAGGATGGATGGTGGGCTGAAGTCGAGGTTGCGGCCTGTGTGGTTTGAAAATGTCAGCGTTCCTTCCTGGTCTTCCTTTGCTGCTTGCAATGGGATGACTCACCGCCATGGTTGGATAGTAGAATGCCGTCCACCTTGTGCTTCATCGCCAGCTTGGCATCTTCGGCGGTCATGATGCCCTTCAAAAGAATCGGCAGTTTCGTTAGAGTTCTCAGCCATTTCAAATCCTCCCACGTAAGGCTTTGATCGATGAATTGCCCGACAATCTTAGTGAGACCGCCACCTTTCTTGCCTGTCGCAGACTTCTCTCCAGTGAGCGGATTCAGAGCAACTTCATCAACCCTTAGCCGCTCGTCAGACTCGCGCTTGCCTCGACCAGCAGCGTCGACCGTCACAAAGATTGCCTTGACGCCGAGCCGTTCGACGTGCTTGACTAGCTCTTCAGACTTCTTCTTGTCTTTGTTGACGTAGAGTTGAAACATGAACGGATGGTCGGGAGCTTGCTCAACGATTTCGGCGGCTGGATAGCTGGCGTTTGTTGAGATCTGAACAAGCCTGATCAGCAGACTGTAGTCCATATCAGACGCCGAGGTGCTACTCACGATCTCTACGATGCCAGAAGACTTGGCTGCTCTTGCAAGAGCCTTCTCACCCTCAGGGTTGATCATCTTCGCCAATCCCGACGGACATATGAACACAGGCACTCGCAGCGGCACGCCCAGCATCGAGCTGGAGGTATCGACTTCTGCCACATTCTTCAACACTCGCGGTCGGAACCATATTCGCTTGAGCATGGAACTATTCATGTCCCGTGTCCAACAGTCCGTGGCGGCGGTAGAGTAGAAAGCATGAGTTTTGGCTGATGCACTCTTGACGGAGGCTTCTTCGAAGTCATTTCTGGTATCTGTCAGTCGATGGCTTGATCAACGCTAGAGCGAATAGTTGGATACAGATTGATGATCGTGTGAAGAGAGGGTTTCTCGTTCTCTGGCACAGCCTGGGCTGGATTTGACGGTAAAGGCTCTTTCGTCCACGCTTCATCGATGGTCGATCGGTCGAGGTTCCCCTTGAAGCACTGAGGCGACAGACTGTTGCGAACGACGGACGGCGAGTGGATCTCGGAGTATGCTTTCGTGGCATCGCGGCCGGCATACCGGAGGATCACTGTTCTCGACGTCAGTCAAAGAGCACTTCGACGACGGGCCATAGCATGGGAGCATTACATGATGAGCCGCCAGGATGATTGTCGGCGAAATCTGTACAGTCCCACACCGCCTCATCTATGACCAGCCAGCAGTCTTGTGATGAGTTGTGCTGGGATACTTCTTGGGTCGAAAGGAGCTTGATTTCTTCCATTTCTGATTGCAACGACGAGATGGTCAAGACTGATCGGAGTAGCGCTTCATGAGTCAGTATCTATGGCGATACGATGCGTCTCTCCTTCAAGTGAAGGATATAATGGGATATATGCTATTGGAGCGTCTCGTTATGACAAGGATGCCCGTTTGATGGAAATCCGGCATCGGAGGCGTGCTTTCGTCCCGGTTAAACCATTTACCGGCCAAAAAAAGATCAATCCAAAGGTGCCTGGGTGCATTGTTGAGCTCGATGTTTGCGTGAAGTGAATCGCACCCTCGAGCCGAACATACAGACGAGAGGCTAGAAAATATTCGCTCGAGGTGGGGTGTCACATGAGGAATTTGGGTAGTGATGGTGTTTGAATCAAGTTTCGTTTTTGGTTTCAAATATTCATATGCTATGCAATGAAATGCTGTGCTGTTCGTTCAAAGTATGTACACCAAAGTCTACACTACACTCGGCATGGCCGACAACTCCTCTTCCATCAAATCATCTTCTTCGAGAAGCGAAAGAAAGCTTTTGCAATAATCTCGAATCCTCCTTTGCTTCCCCTCAAACTCTTTCGATCTCTAAAGAGGAGCACCAAGAGGTCCGAGAGGAGCGCCAGCGGCGTTGAGCAGGACGTTGAGGATGGCGGGACCGTATGTTCCGAGGTTACCGGCGTTGAGGAGCGAGTTGAAGGCGGTGCGAGTGGTGCAGCCCTTGAGCGGTACACCGTTGAAGCGAGCCTTGAGGAAGTTGAGGATGTCACCGGGGCTGGTGGTAGCGAGGGTAAAGTGCTCGCCGGCCTGCTCGCGGACGTAGTCGATGGCAACGCCGGCGTCGCAGAACTGCTTCAAAAGAGCGTCGGTGTCGGCGATTGGGGAGATCTCGTCGTTCACGGACTTGTAGGCGAAGATTGGCATGCGAGGAGTACCAGTGAGACCCATGGTGGCTCCCTCGCGAATGGTGCTGACCGCGATAGGGTCTATGGAAATCAACGTTAGTCTCTTCGTTCACTCTGACTGTGGCATGATTGACTGCTTACCGTCGAAGATGCCCGTTCCTTGCTTGAAGTATGTGAAGATGTCCTGGCCGGCATAACCCACCACATCGGCGTAAAAGCACTGGTTACCGGCCTGGTTGAAAGCGTCCTTCTTCGACGCCACCAAGCTGTCCTGGACAAACTTGCCGAAGGTGGGGTATGCGTTGCCGAGACCCAAGAAACCGGCGGCGGAAAGACCAGCGAAAGGACCCTTGTTGATTCTGGCGAAGACGTTTTGAACATTGGGAGTCAAGCCACCAACGGCCATTCCGACGAATGGAATCTCGGTAGCGTATCCAGCATCCTGGAGCTCGGCGGCCCACTCAGAGGCAAGGGCACCACCACTGTATCCCCACATCTGAACGTTCGCCTTGGAAGAGACACCAGTGAACTGGCCAGATGCGAGGGTTGAGCGGACACCATCGAGAGTTGCGTAACCAGCCTGCTTGCCAGCAACAAAGGTGGACAAAGGTCCCTCCCAATCGGGAGAGGTGACGACCCAGCCCATGTTAAGAGCGGCAGCGATCAAGGCAGCTTCGATGCCTCCGGTACCAGCGTAGGTGGTGTTGGAGCCGGTCTGGAGGGTGTATGACGGAGCGCAGTTGATCTCACCACCAGAGTCCTCAGCGACTTGGTACGAAACCAGCTTAGTGTAGTCGGCGTTCTTTGGCACCATGATGGTGTTGACGGTGGCGATCGGGTTACCGAGAGAGTCGGTAGTCCTGTAGAGCGTCTGCCAGGCACCCTTCAACTCGAGAGGAATGGCCTGGAACAGCGAAAGAGCGCTGGGCACCTTGCGGCTCCTCAGGATGGTTCCTGGCGCAGCAGACTCGTATCCAGCTGGTGGTGTGTAGAAAGGATCGTCAGATGGAGGAATGGGCTTAGCACCACCCGCTCCAAGCAGGGCACCGAGCACGCCGCCCTGGGGAGCGGCCGACACCAGGCCGGCCAGCGCAAAAAGCGCAGCGCTGACAGTAGAAGTCCTCATATTCGCTGAAGGGGATTGTAGAGACGAAGATGGTAGTGATTGGCTTGTCCGATCGAGAACGCTTCCCGGACGGCATCCTGCTCTTATATACACGCCGAGTTGCGGTTTTCAGCCATGACCAAACGACCGGTCTCCTGCATCACCCCACAAACACACAATAAGCTCAAATGAGCCGTCGACATCGAGACAACAGCAAGCCGCTCCATGTGGACCCATGGTCGATCTGAGAAGGATTGCATTCCGAAGCAGAGTAGGAACCGACTGACCGAGTCGACGGCGTGCCGAGGCCATCCAGGGTTGTGCTTGGTCGACGAAGTCCGAGCGAGCGCAGAGAAAGAGGAAGCATGTGAAAGGTCTTTCATGTGCGCGCCTTGAAGGGCCTATATGGTGGACGAGCTGGCCTCGGTCGGTAGTGTCGCCGCGGCACAGAGCCAGATGAAGTCGCCCGACCCCAAAGCTTAAGTTGGACTACACTTGACCGGAACCAGAAGATCGACAGAAACGAAAGCTTAAACGTGTGGAACGAGATGCACGCTAAGCACACTTGACCTCCTGTTCATTTCTCACCATCACAGGGGATTTAATTGATAATGTCGCACAACCAGATCTTTCAGCCGTGATGTCGTCGCTATGAGGTTACGACGACGGCACGATGGATCTGTCGTTCCCCCAAGGCGCAGCCAAGGAGCAGACGAGTGCCAGTGCGTTTGTCTCGATGCTGAGGGACGAAGTGAAGCTGAAGCTACCTCGGACTGCGCCCCGAGAACATGAGCGGAAGATCGGTTACAAGTGTTCCGAGAGCTGGTTCCGCATCGCTGGTGCACTAGCGAGCACTGAAAGTCCGAGATCCATCTCCCGACTGGTGAACACGGTATGCGGAGAACCCATAGTCGTTGGTATAGCTTTGCATCGACGAGATCGAGGATACAAAGCCGTGAAAGCACAAAGTCCACTGCTTGCGCAGGATTCTGATCGACAAGACTCTGCACCCCACGCTCATCTCCGCGTCCTGATCGGCGGCAAAATCACGCATGACATGCAGGTACGCCTTCTCCGTTCGCCTCGAACTTTGGGCCCGACATCGGTAACAGGAGAGCATATCTCGAAGCATATGCGGACTCGTTTCCGTTCCCGTTACTCGCAGTCGTCCTTGTGTATTGGCCGCAAATGCAGTCTTGCAACCTGAGCCGTGTCATAGTCTAGCACACTAGGCATTCGGCAGTCGTAATGATGAAGTCGTCTTACAAATTCTGGTCGTCGATGGACCCGCCGTGTCGCCGCATACCACTGCGCCCCGTCTCCATTCTAGTCCACGTCTGGGAAGCCGCTGCGAATGTTTGCGGAGATCTGCCGCTCTAGCCGTGCCGTGCCCAAAGACAGCCAAGACTGCCTGAGGCGTTCGGCTCTCGACTCTCGCCGCGCGGGGTTTGCATAAGGTGGCGCCCTGCTATGGACGACACATCGCATATGCGTAGGACTCGACATGTCACATGGCTGCCATCAAGCCATCTGCCCACGAGACTGGGTCAGTCACGACAAAGTGTCGTCTTGCGAATGACTCTGCCCGTATGGCGCGCAAGCTGGAAACGTGGCAGATCTCAGCGTGCGTATAAGTCATGTTGCAGTGGACCTTCGAGGCATCTGACTGAGTTTAAAGGGCTTGGTGAAAATTGGGTCCGGGGCTAAGATCCGTGCCTTGTTCCCTTGACGTAACGATGGCTCTAATTGCGCTGGAAGCATCTCTACCCGGAGGTGAAACAGGGCATGTTCGAGAATACCGCCATCGACGCAATGCCATCGCAGCTGATGTCGTGGGTCCGGACTCCGATGGGCCACTGTTCTACCGTATGCTCGACCTCAGGCCAGGAGCGACCAAGTATTGTATGCGGATTCTCCGCGGGAGGGCGTAAGTTACAACAACGAACAAGAGCGTATCGTTGCAACGAGCACAGTCACCTTCGCCAGAAGCGACGCGCCTGTCGACCAATGGCGGCGTTATGCAAGCCTAATTGGCGATTAGCCTGTGGGTAATAGGTCTGCAGTCTGCATTTGCTAACACCGCATGCATCGATTTGGCGCCGCACAGTCCGAGGCCGATGCAGATTTGCTTTGTAATATTCCCCTTGGGCAGGATATCCAAGAGCCTCCGTAACAACAAGAACATGCTGCAACTGCCGAACGGCCAGTTCAAAGATCGGCAACAATCATCGATCCACCGTCCAACTTCGTGTCGTACGTCGGCCTTTCGGCTTGATGATCACCCAAAAGCTTGGTTCAACCAAGGTGTGGCCGAACCATGGTCCGCTCGCCCCTCTTTCTTGACTATCGTCTACACCATCTCGGTACGAGGCCGCTCTCCCGACGAGAAAGCTTCGTGTAACGACTTTCGTACCTTGATGATCGCGTGCAGAACTACAGGCAGGTGGACCGAGCATGATTCCGGCTTTCTGCGCATCGTCGTTGTTCGCAGCGAAACCCTCCGAATTGCTTCTGTCGGCATCGGATGTCGCTGCGGACATTACCGCCGCCGATTCGCTAGTGGCTGCGACGCCAACGTGTGCATATGCAGCGAGTGTAGATCAGACTGGCGAACAGCAAACATCTAGAATTCGTCGATCAGCGAGGAGCCGCCTGGCCACCGGATTATCCGAGCGCCGTTTGGCTTCCTGTCCGTTTGGCAGATAGACTATTGATGAGCAAAGATCGTGTGCGATGAGTCGTGACAGATGCGAGAGAGAAGGCGTAGGACTTGAATCTGCTGGCGGAATAGACTGAGGACTGCTGAAGAAGTGAGTGTACATCCTGCGACTCCGCTCGCTCCTCCGCTCTTTATGCTCGCACACGTCGCTGCAAAACGTCTCGAAGGCCAAGCCCCAGCCCGAAGCCAGGCGTCTAAGCATGTCAAGCGACGCTCAAGTTCCAACTCGACCACCCGGCGACCGCTGTCACCATGCATTCCTGTCCTGTCCGCATGTCAACGTTCAGCCGGAAGAGGAAGGTGTCGTCGGACACCACAAGGCGCCCGAAGTCGACCCCATGGAGGAGGCGGTGACCATCGTCGAACCCGACGAAGCCACCAGCCTCGCCGCTGCGCTAAGCATGTGACAAGCCCACGAAGCCGAGAAACGTGGTGATCCTTCCCAACATGCCGACGCGGGGAACAAGTTCTGGGGAAAAAGACAGGTGTTGCAAGGAGCGAGAGGCTCTAGGCCGGCGAGGTGCGGAGAAAAGATTTGTTGCGAGGTGTCACATGCGGTTGTACATTGGATTGTACATTGGATTGTTGAGTTGCCATTGTGGGCGTTGTGCCGATTGGGTCGACTCGACCTGCGGAGGGTCCGTCAGGCGGACAGTCATGCTGCTGATGGCGACCTGGGTAGACTTGAGCTTTGTGATGGTCGATCGAGAGAATTGTCGGATGGACTTAGCAGCGTTCATCTGCGCCGCTCATGCTTTGATGCAGGCCAATCGCGATCGCAGTATTTGCTGGCCGGGAGTCGATGTTTTTCGTGGCTGGCTCGTGCAAAGTTGAACAGCCGACGAGACCGGCTCCCTCATCCCATCCGTCCTCTCAACCACTCCACCCAGACACCGACATCACCACACCTCTCCAAGGCCCTCGCGACCTTCTCCTTCTCCTTGTTGGAAATCTCCTCTCCGCTGCCCTCTCCAATGTCGCCTTCCTTCACAGTCTCGCAGCCTCCGATTGCCAGATTGCCGTTGATGCCAACTTGCACCTCCACGCTCGCTACTGTCTTCCCGTCAGGCAGTGGGAATGCGAAGGAGATGGAAGGGTGTGGAGAAGTCGCGAGTTCAACACTTATGCGCTCCCCGTTCATCCTTCGTGCATCCAACTTGGTCGCCTCTGCGGTCGTAGGATCGGAGGATGGAGATGAAGGTGTAGGAGAGCTGAGCAAGTCGTCCAGGTCCATCGCATCCACATCGGTTTCAATCCCAACTCCCGAGTCAGCCAAGCTCGGCGCTGAGCCAGCCGTAGCAGCATTCAAGATCGCGGGCGAAGAAAGTCCGTTTCCGCCGAAACAGCTCTCCATCAAATCCGCCACTCTAGCCCACTGGCGGAACGTAGGTAACAGGTCTATCAACTGTTTCGGGTGACTGAATGGCAGCTCCTCCAATTTAAGACCCCATTCCGGCTTCGCCACATCCAAAAGATATTGTTGTCGTTTCTCTGCCTCGCCTTGCTCGCCGTTGGGGACGAACACCCTTTGCACCGCTTCGATGTTCTCTGCTAGTCCGACTTGCAGACCATGGGTTGGTATATCGAGAAGCAGAGCGTGGAAATGCTGGAACATAAGAGTCTGTGGCGGCGAGAGACCCAACGATGCGAGAACATTCGTGGCCGTCTGATAAGGGACAACGAGCGGCGGATCAAGTCTCGCAACGAACCGAATGTCGGGCAGCTTCGAGTTCCCATCAATAGCCATGTCGTCGGCGGATTGAGAATCAGCGTTACTCTTGGCAGTGATGTAAGTAGGCGGAGGATCTTGCCATGGCAATGACTGATCCAGGTCGGTGGGCGAGGCGAGAGAAAATTCGGAGGGCAGCCAGTCCTCGGACACCCGCAGACTCGGAAACATGGCGGCGGAGCAGACTTCGGCGTCGATGCGGAGGGACCAGAATTTCGGCGGCGGCTGTTCGGGCTGGGAATTGGACGTCTCCTGCCCATCGACGTCCATGCGAGAGTCATCGATGTCGGCGGCAGAAGATAGAAGCGGACTGCTCGTCCAGTAATCCAGACTCATTCCGATCCTCCCATTCTCGTGCAAAGCAGGCCTGCCACTTCTCTTGCACATCGCCTCCCTCTCTGCCTTTCTCCCTCCTGCTCCGACTGCTTCCTTCTCCTTTTCAAATAGCTTGCTCAGACACACGTAGACGCCATCAATCGCCTCGAAGCAATTGACGCCATTCTCGTTGTCCGAGAGTTGATCGATCCTCGCCAGTCGCACCAGATTCTCCGCGAATGCATCCAACCTCGACTGGATCAACTCTCCACCATCATCGTCCACAGACCTCAAGTCGTCCAGCAGTACTTTCCCGGCCCTTTTCGCTCCCCGGGTTTCCCACTCTTTCTCCATCATTCCGAACATCACGTCCACGCCCTCAGCTTTATGATTCTTCAGCGTGACCTCAATAATCGACGTCTTCCCTCCCAGCGCAATCGTGCGATTGCCCACAACCCTGGCACGCTCCTCCGCGGTCAACGGCGCTTTTTCAATATCGTTATCCAGCCCAGTACGCTTCGCAATTCGCACAATGCCATCCTCGCTAACCCTGCCTTTCGCCCGGCCAATCGATCGCAAGACCTTTCTCATTCGCTCCCGTCTCTCTTCATCTTCATTCCTCTTCGCTCCGCTAATCGTCAAGCCGAGCTCACTCATCGTAGGAATCATACTCACGCCTCCGCCGGGCGTCTGCGCAATCCCGCTGATTCCTTGTCCAGGTGTGCCGCCCATTTCCAATCCAAGTCCCATCCCTCCAAGTCCACCCATATTCGGTGTACCGCCGAAGCTTCCCATGGACAGACCCGTGCCAATTCCGCCTTGTCCTGCTGATGCCGGACCCGTGCCTCCGGCCGGCGACGAGAAACTCATGCCGCTTTGTGATAGTCCTGCCACCATTGGCGTGCCTCCTGCGGCGTTCTTGGTCATATTCGTGGGCGTTTTCGCGGTGTGTCGAGTCGCGGCTGGAGAGGGTACGCTGCGTGGGGCGGGAGAGACGCCCAGTGTTGATGGAGTCGTGACTGCTGCATTGGCGGGATGCGCGGACTTTTTAGAGGCGGATGTGGGTTGTGGCACAGCGGAAGTGGATGTTGGAGTCGACATGACGGTGGTGAGGATGGGAGCTATGAGCGAAGTGGCTAATTAGCGCATAGAAGGCGCGATGGACATGTGAGTGGCGCCCAGGCCGAAGTGAACAAGAATGTCGGAAAGATGCATGATGCAAAGTTGAGGCGCGTGAGCAAGTCGCGCTCTGGTTGGAGATGATGGTATGCTTGGCAGTCGGAGCTGTGACGAAGATGTCTATACAATTTGCACCTTGACGACAGTCGGAGCATACCTTGTTTCGCGAGTTTAGTTTTCGATAGGCGAAATCTCACCCCTGGATATCACAGGTGGATGTAAGATGTTCAGGAAAAACGTGTTGATCGCTCTAATTACACCACTCTAGTGAAAACAGGGCAGGTCAAGGCAACAGCAGTCAAGCTGACCACCAGCTCCTCTCTGCAGTACCCAACCACGCAAACGGACTTCATCAACTGAACAGGATATCATCGAAGTTGCCCGTAATCCTCATTCTATGCATCGCATCGCCATCGTGTCGGAACGGTTGTGGTGTGGGTGTCTCCATCGTCGCTCGCGCGCCATACTCATGTCTCATTCATCCTCTGCATTTATGGCTTGCTGATCGGCACCACCATATCCAATTCCTTCTGCTCTGCTTGCATAACAGTCTTGTACACGTCAGCGCCTTCCACCTTACCGCAGAGCTGAAGGGAAAATGTCAGTATAGTGTTCAGGCATAATCGCTATTGTAGCAACAACTCACAGTCTCGACAATCATGCCGGTGATCTGGTATGGGTCACCGTTGGACGCAGGGCGACGGTCCTCGAAGTATCCCTTGCCCTCCTCAGCGACAGCGCGGTTGACACGAACGGAGGTACCACGGTTCGCAATTCCCCAGCTGAACTTGTCGTAGGAAGCAGTCTCGTGGCCACCGGTCATGCGGGCCTCGTTGCCCTCTCCGTAGACGGCCATGTGCTCCTTGTGTCTGGTAGCGAGAGCCTCCATCGCCTTCTCGATCGCCTTCATGCCGCCTTCCTCACGCATGGCCTTGGTGCTGACGTTGGTGTGGAGACCAGCGCCGTTCCAGTCACCTGGGATGGGCTTGGGTGCGAAGGTGATCTTCACGCCAAACTCCTCAGCGACGCGGTGAAGGAGGAAACGGGACATCCAAAGCTGGTCACCAACTGAGATGTACGGTTAGTGTGTGTCGGTAGTGTTCAGATCTGTGTCCACACTCACGCTCGATTCCGGTACATGGGCCGACCTGGTACTCCCACTGCGCGGGCATCACTTCGGCGTTGGTGCCGGAGATGTTGATGTTGGCGTACAGGCAAGCTTTGTAATGCGCTTCTACTATGTCTCTGCAGAAAACCTTGCCGGTGCCGACACCGCAGTAGTATGGACCCTGAGGAGCTGGGAAACCGTTCTTGGGCCAGCCGTATGGCCAGCCGTTGAAGTCAAGCATGGTGTATTCCTGCTCGAGACCGAACCAGAACTCCTCTCCTGCGTGCTTTTCCATGACAAGGGCGGCGTCGTGGCGGTAGTTGTAGGCGTTGGGCTTGCCGTCCGACATGTATGTCTCGCACATGACGAGGATGTTGTCGCCGAGTCTGAATGGGTCGGGGTACATGGCTACGGGGCGGAGGTAGACATCGGAGTTGTCACCCGGTGCCTGGGCGGTGGAGGAACCGTCGAAGTTCCATTCTGGGAGGTCCTTGATGCTGTCGGGCTTCTTTGGGAGGGTCTGCGAGGAGGAGTGGTCAGTTGGAGTTCAACGTCCATTCAACGTGCATTTCTGAGCTGTGCTGTACTGTGAATGCATGCTCTCCCGCCGCGTATCGAAACCGCCAGCGAAGTCTGCAATAATGCACAGCACATAAAGCGAGCTTAGCCGATCGCGGCAGTTTGCTCGTCAAAGCCAAGCCACTGCTGCATCCTCAATGTTGGGGTCTGACTGTGAGACCGAGAGGATGCGCGATATTCAGCTGGCCTCTCTCCTCTCGCTCGTAGTTTCTCCGCGGCGGAAGAGATCATGATGTTTGCTTACCTTGCACTTGGAGCGGACACCGCTAGAGGCATCAATCCAGACATACTCGGCAATGACATTGCCTTTTTGTGAAAGCTTGTTGTACTTCTCGAGCTGTGGGAGCATGATTGTCAGCAACTGGTCGCCGCAGTCAGGCTACTCTGCCAGGTCCGGGAAGAGCTCACCGTGGCCGTGTTGGAGATGATAGTTGATTCCGCCTGGATTGTGGGTTAGCACGAGGACCAAGAGATCGGCAGGTGCGATCTTGATCATACCATGGTGAATTGTTGTGCAGGGTGTTGTTGGGAGGAAGAGTGAGATGTTTGTCAGAGGAGGAGGTAGAAGTGCTGGTGAGACGTATGTGTAAAGCGCGCGGCGCGGAAGAGTGGTCAAGGAACTGAAGCAATCAATTGTGTGCCGGCCAGGGCGTCTTTATTCACTGGAACCCTGCGATTCCACCCGAGCTTCCCACTGTGTGAAAGGTGTGGCTGAGGCTGGATAGACCCGAAAGATAGCGGCTACGTCAAGCGACTGGTTAGGACTTGCGCCGGCTATCAAGAATTACACTTCCTACAGCTCTCATTGGAGGCGAAAGAAGCCAACAGGCCACGCGCGGGTGAATGGATGATCTCGGCGTGGTGCGTTCGTCGAGGGGTGGTACGGTACAGAACGATCTCCACGTTCGGAGTCTTTTTGGGGCTGGTATAGAATACTCCACGAAACGAGGGCCGGATATGCCTCGTTCTTTGACACAGATGCGGCTCTTTGTTTCTCGCTATCGACTGCCCCGACCGCTGCTGACAGCCTGACACGGTTCCGCAACTCTTGCGGCAGAGTTGCGGCAGGTTCTTTGTTTTGACTTGACACGCTCCATGTCAAGCTGCCTGCAAGGATTCAAGAATAGCACTGTGCTGCTTCGCTTTTCTTCTTTCGAACCCAGTCAAGTAGGTAGTCCTCATTGTTACCTGAACGATCACGTTCCAGTTCCCGTCCACCTTCATTCCCAAGAAACTAGTGCTCTTCTACTCCACCATTTCTCCATAGCAATTGTTAGTAAGAAAGTAAGTCTTCTCGCAATGCCAACCATTGGTGAGTTCTCACTTAGGCATCAGGGGAGACCCACGTCACTTGTAGACTGAACCTCAATCCGAGCGAGACCGGACCAGGACCGCGGTGGTTCAGGACGGAACTGCTGGTGGCAGCGCGAGTCCGTCAGGCACCGAATGAACAGTGCCATGGTGATGGCCGAGAGCGGACGAAACGTAATAGCACCACTACTTTTCAGGCCTCGGTGCCATGAAGTGCGCGATTTCTCCCATGCCGCCGTGTAAAGTGAGCACACGCGACATCAGCATGCTTAGCGTTCTCCAGATTTTGAGCCTTCGTTAGAACTATCTCCTCCCACCAGACCTGTCATCCACACCTCAATTCATCCAGAGTTTATCGTTGCTGCGGGGTGACATGTGCGAGCGTGAAAGCTGGAGGGCTTCGAGAAGTTCCGCAATCGCTGCAGGGTCCGTCTCGTCTAACTCGATATGGAAACATCCTTATCTGTGACCAACGAGAGGCAGCCGACCCGGCAGAGCGGAGTGGTCATCGGCGCGACAGGTGTGGCGGTGCAGCTCTTATCGATTGTTGCCGTCCCGTCACACTGTTGCTGATATCGGCATTGGTTGAGCGTTTTGGTCGATGAGGCATTCCTTATCAGTGACCCGGAGCGATTTGGTATATGTATCCCGCGTCGATTGGCAAATGTTCTGCTTCCTACTTCCTCTTGGGGAGTTACCATTTGTCAAAGTCTCTCGACTCGCATCATCCGAAAGCACTTGCCGTGACTACTAGATCGAACCCTACGACCGCCTCGACGATTTGCCGACCTACTTTGTGCGCCCAAGACTTCGAAAGGAACGTTGCGAACACATCCCTCCTGTTACCATTGTCCTAAGAAGGTGTCACTGTCAGGCCCGATATGCTGGTAGTAACAGCTCACCCGATGCTGTCCGCTCAACGATCCACCAGCCACGAGTCCCCAAGAACAGCCAGGACTACTCGGTTTCGGGTACCCTTGGCGGACGTTATTATTACCTACGGTCGACACAGCTAGTGGCGAGAGTCTCATTGTCATCCATGGAAGGACAGCGTACGGCCGCTGCAATGCCAGGCCACGTTTGAGTGGGAGTCCGCCGAAGCTCAACACGGCGAAGCCACACTTGAGATGCTTGAGATGTGCCGCCGCATGAGTTTTGACTCTGGATAACATGCATCTTGCGGTGTTGGCCAGTATTTCACGCATCACGTCAAGCATGCCCTGGGGGACGAGGCCCGGTCTGCGCGACTTCCGCTGCATGGATTTTGACACAGCCGCAACATGCCTTGAAGCAGGCCCGGTCCTCCGCGAGTTCCGCTACGTGATTTGACATGGAACTGGATCCTCGAAACGAGACGACAGTCACATACCACACGGGCCGGCGTTTTTGCGCCTTTCCGCCAGACTGTGCTTGGATACCGCCGAACTCACAGAAGACGAGGGCAGGAAATTGTCTCAGGTCGGAGATTTTCGCTGCGGCGACATCGTCATCGCAGCTCGTCATTTCTGCAGGAACCAAACGCAGTTTCGGAAAAGGGTCTACGGAAGAGCTGGGTCGTAGAACAGGTAGGTTTGGAGACGCAAGACGCAGACAAGCAGACCGGGCGGGTGAGCGACACACATCGCATTTACAACGCTCGCTTGACGTCCCGATCAGCAGGAGATGGTACATTAGGTCGAACACTCCATGGTCTTGCTGGTGGTATCTGGCGCAAGCCTTTCTGCGGTCGCATAGCTGATGAGGCCAGGACCGAACTGCCGCAGAGGATCGGCTGCTTCGGAGACGACAGCTTGGCTATGCTTTGTTTTTGTTGCAGACCCCGAAGCCTTGCTGTGACGAAGTACAAGTCAGACAGGGAGTGGGCAGTATGCGGCAAAACTGGTAGATGTTTAAGACTGGCACAGCTGTTGGTCGGCGTCAGTCGTCACGCGACACACCACCCGAGGTAGGTCTGGTGAGGTCATTTTTCCAATTGCTACTTTCACAGCACAACTTCTCCTCGCAAGCCCACAAGTATGAACACGAGAAGGCTTCGTTCATGCCAGGATGAATTGCAAGCAGACCATCTCTCCCAGCATTCTCACATCACAAGACCTCTGTGTAGCTTGATCCGATTCGGAGCTGGCGGCCAGGTTTTGACGAGACTCATCCGAGCAATAGCATTCGTGAATGAGCTCGACGCACTTTCTCTTCGTCCACGCTCTTCTCTCCCCTTGGAAGCTAGCATGTAACTGCCGTCGGTCGTGTCATCCACACGGCGCCATGACTACAGCGCAGATGAATCGAAAAGAATGATCACAGAACCGCACGCGCAGCAGGCATTGGTTATATCGCCGAGCTCAAGGTAAGGATGATTTCCTAATGGCAAGGTTGTATTTCAACGCCAGCGCCATCAAAGTGGGGAGCGCCGGGGCCGTGGCCATGAGCATTGCGTTGGGCGTAGTCTGGTCCTTGCGGAT
Organism: Zymoseptoria crescenta; assembly: GCA_026122155.1. Classification (NCBI taxonomy): domain Eukaryota; kingdom Fungi; phylum Ascomycota; class Dothideomycetes; order Mycosphaerellales; family Mycosphaerellaceae; genus Zymoseptoria; species Zymoseptoria crescenta. Next base: position 25,506 of record JALRMM010000287.1, on the reverse strand, counting down.
GTACGCAAGCTAGGTCGGAAAATGCTTACCGAAACCCCACGCCATACATGTCCGCTCTCTTCACAAAGGCAGGATCTCTTCGTACACCTCACGTACACGACTTCTATCCCCAGCAGCAGCAGCAATGACCGCCTCGCCATTCATGACCCCTTTTCGAGCCGGATCAGTCAGTCGAGCCACATCGCAGATCTGGGGCTTGACTTACCATGCAGATAACACACCGCGACCTTCTCCCAAGTTGCTGGAGAACCATCTGTCTCTTCGATTCTCCTCAAAATCAGGGGCATGTTGAGTCCCGCGATTGCGAAGATACAACCTTCCACATGCGCCGCCGGGATGGCCGTGCCCGCGCGCCCCTGCTGTGTCACGAAGAATGTCTGCAAATCAAAGCCTGTAAAGGGATGATCTGCGTACACATCGGCCCTGCACGCCGCAACGTCATCGTCGTTTAGACGCCAGGATCGGTGCTTGAGTCGTGATTGAGCATATATGCCAGCGGCGCCGGACAGTCTGTCGCGGTGATAGACGCGGAAGAGATCATCTTCGATTGCTTCGGTCGTTCTTGCGAGTGAGCTTTGATGGCGGTAGGAGGCGTACCGGACCCACCAGTCAGGGGGTAGATGTGTCCGGACTTGACGAGGATTCCACAGCGCAACATGCTTAGGCGGCTGAGTGTTGGTCGCCACAACGCTGTCGAGCTGAAGGCCCTGAATGCACAGCATGTTTAGCCCCGGTTGAAGGGAAAGGGTTGTGGGGTGTCCTGCTGCGCATCGGTACAAGTCCCAACGCAACATAGAAAAGGTCGTTGGACTGTCGCGCCCGGACGATTGTGATTGCTTAAGTACTCCAGGATGCATCTCGGGGACCCAGGACGGGAGCGTCGAATCTGAGCTACGTGGCCAGTAAAGCACATTGTTTGGGCCCGACTTGGCTATCAGTCGGTATACGAAGTCTATCAGCACATTGGCTATGGGTGCAGAGTAGTCGGGTGTGATTTCCATGTTGGGCATGATACCGAGTAGTGCATAGACAATGTCGTGGGGCCGTAGACACTCGTGGGTTGCGACGGAGTCCAGGAAAGACGCGAGAACCTTCTCGGGCGCGGGCTCGATTCTCGAAGAGCGAGCGAAGAGAAGAGGAAAGACGGCGTCGTCAAGGAGGACTGCATTTAACCAGAAGAATGGATCTTGGATGTTTAGAGCCGCCTGGCGCCTGCGATACTCTTAAAAGTTGCTACTCGCGGCCCCGGATACAAGGACATCCCATCGACCACAATGAAGCACGGTTTCTTTCGCGAGCAGTAGCTCTTGCAGTATCCATCGTCGTGTCCAGTATGGACGTCGGAACAGAGAAGTCAAAGCTGACATCTCACGGGCGACGGCCAATGAACCAGTCCTGGCAAATTCCCGATCATCCCATTCTCGAGCAGTAATCCGACGTAAACATTGGAAAGCAAGTTCACTATCCTCATCCGCTTCGCCAAGCCAGATCTCAACCTCCGCTGCCTGGCTGTACACCTCCCCCATGAGCATCACCTGCTGCGCCCGTTCGTTCCACTCGTCTTGACTGATACATAGTGCGTCGACCCACAGTCCCACCACCGTCACTGAATCTTCCACATTATTTGCGCGCAGTTGACTGAGTGCGGAGGCCAAATTCGCAGTGATAAGTGTATGCTCACCCTGTACTAGGACTGGTACGCGTGGAGGGTCCGTGCCACAGAAATACGAAAGAGCATTGAAGTGGGGCGAGTCGAGCAAATAGACAGCCGTAAGAGTCAAGCGGAGTACAGCCTCAGGATCTGGGTCTGGGTCTATGTGTAGAAGGTGGATTCCTTTGAGGCTGGTGTTCAGAGGCTTATACGTGGAACGTACTGTCGACGATTGTCCGGTCCGCTCATGGTTTCTTCTGAGTCTATGCCGGATCATGCATATCAGGTGAGTCATTATATGCGATCCATGGCTGAGAATAGTCCGGTATATCGAAGTAGGTGAAGGCCCAGAACCGGCTTAACGGCATGAGGCGAGAGATGCGCCATCTTCGTGCCCGCGCACGCTGCTCTGACGTGGGACATACGTCCATTCATGCGGCTTACTACGCCACGCATGGCCTGCCATCGATTCCTTTGAGAAGGGAGCACTGTGCATGGCTCGCTTGCAGCAACGAAGTAGGCGAATTTGCTTCACCCATTCGTCGACATGGCTGCCTGATAACTCTTTGCAGCAGACTGATAATCATCCAGCTTCACCGCGCCCGCCGACCAAATCATCAGGACTTCGACCCTTGGAACATGCTCTTTCCTCTTCCCAGCCCTGATATAACCTATCACATTCACCCAAGCTCCTGTCTGCAGTAATTCGTGGTCGACATCTTCCAGGACATTGTCGATGCTCGCCAGTACGGTCGGCACAGCAATCGAGACGGTAGCATAATCCGCTTGCAGAACCAACGTGCCGCTCGAGATATCGTAGGAATGGACGCAGCCTAGAAAGCGAATTTTGCTGCCTGGGGCGTGAAGGTGAACTTGGGAAAGGACAAGGAGGCGGGACGGCTCTGGCTTGCGATTTTGCGGATCAGTAGACGCCATGGTGGATCTTCATCATTCTCATGTTGCGTGAGCGCTTTCGTTTCAAGCGTAAGAGGTATTGGAGAGACAATGTCTGTGATGTTATCGTCACATGGGAAAGAGTAAAGAGATCGGCGGTTCTACCTGCCTAACAGAGAAGCGGCGGGAGTAGCCGCTTCAACTCGCCGACGTCAGTCTCGTGGGTTCATGCGTGCCATGTCTTTTCCACCACCACCGCCGCCATCATCCCTTTTCAAGGCAGCAGAGAACCTCGAACACATCCCGCATTTTCCTTACTGCAACACGACCATACCAGTTCAGGCACCTGGACATCACCCATAGATAAGCTGAACCTCCGCTCCGTCTGGCGTTGGGCGCACTTCTGGTCACAAGATCGTCCGCTCGTGGCTCGCCCGCTATCTCCCCACATCTCCAAGGCCCAACACGACTACAGGCCTCTCTCACAACGTCCATCACAACTTCTACCTCCAACAGACCTCCACGGCACCTCCCGATAGGCTCCAGCCGCCACGATGTCTGGCTGGGGGTTTGCAAACCTATTCGGCGGCGGCGCGGCCGCGAAGAAGGATTCGCCGAAGAATGCGATCTTGAAGCTGAGGAGTACGCTGGAGATGTTGTCAAAGAGGGAGCGACATTTGGAAAACCAGATGGCAGAGCAGGATGCGATAGCGAGGAAGAACATCAGCGCAAATAAAGGACGTAAGTTAACAGGCACATGACCACTCTCTGAGACGGCTGGATAGACCATGATCCCAGCGAATAGCTAACGCATTTCGTGCACAGTCGCAAAAGCCGCCCTTCGACGAAAGAAAGCTTTCGAACACCAACTCGAACAAACGTCTGCGCAAATGATGACCGTCGAACGCGAAATATCCTCGATCGAAACGGCCAATATCAACAAGGAAACGCTCGATGCGATGAAGGGCGCGCAGGTCGCGATGAAGGGCATTCACGCCGGTCTCACGATCGACAAGGTCGACCAGACGATGGAAGACTTACGGGAACAGCACGCTATTGGCGAGGAGATCGCGGATGCGCTGACACAGGGCAACACGATGCAAGGTGTGGATGAGGACGAGTTGGAGGATGAGCTGGCGGAGTTGCAGCAAGAGGAGTTGGACAACAAGATGTTGAAGACCGGGACGGTGCCGGTTAGTGATTCGGGGTTGAGGTTACCGAGTCAACCGGTTGGAGAGCGTGAGTACAAATCGAGAAGCATGAGAATTGAGAGCGGACGTGCTGACAAAACTTTACAGTTCAAGGCAGACAGCAAGTGGAAGACGACGAGGAGGAGGAATTACGGAAGCTCCAGGCCGAGATGGCCATGTAAGATTTGCATTGCATGTGAGTGAGCTTTATATCCGAGGGAAAGAGCGGCGTTCTGCGGAAGCTGCTGGTTCAATTCATTTGATTACACGGTGCGAAATATACACCTTCAAGTGACATTCAGTTGACCGACTCAAATTCAAGCGTACGAGTACCAGGTCTTACAAGTGCCGGACCTTCCTGTGACACTTGATGGATGTACTTGTCTTCTCAACGGCTGTGAGTCTCATTCTCGCATGCGATGTCACTTCACCTCGACTTCACATCTCGAATTTGCATGTGACAGCCAGTCAGCCAAGCCTCACTTTCCACTTCACTTCAGTTTCCCACGTCATTTTGGCTTGACTGCGCACCCCTCCATAGGAAATGAGACGTCCATAAGAGACGACCCACCGCGCCCTAAACCTCCCCGCCATCCCTTCTTCAACTTTCGACGCAATAGCAGCAAGACTTCCGCTTTCCAGACCGCTTCACCCACGCCTTCGGCGGCATTGCCATACAACAAGAAGACTGCTCCTACAATCCATCTGCTCCCACCATGTCACCTTTCAAGATCATAATGCTGGTGCTCTCCTGCTTCATCCACCTGGCCACAGCGTGGGAGTCCTACATCGCCTGCACAAACACACAAGTCGCTCACATCAACGCTTCCATCACCAAGGCCATCGACCTCGCGCACAACTTCACCACGACGGGCAAGACCTCTGCGATCATCGACTCTGCCGCTACCGTAGTGCCGGCCCTCAACGGCGGTGCTCCAACGCACGTCGACGACCTGCTCGACTCCGTGCCACACCTGATGCTGGTTTGCGATGCTCGGTTCGAATTTCTGGTGGAGAGGTGCGCCGGCGTTGGTTTCGACGAGAGAGCTGAGCTGGGACCTGATGGTCAGATGGTTCATGGACCAGGGGTGCCGAATTTCATCTGGTTGATGGGCACGATGATTGGGGTTTGCACTCCCTCGATTGAGGTGGAAGGCGGCCAGGCCGACGGCGACGGAGACGAGATCGGAAGCGACCATGTCGACTTCGGTAAGGAGCAAGAGATGGACGCGCGGGAAATGCTTGCGGCGATCAAGCAGGTTGGATGGTACTTGGGTAAAGTGGAGGAGGAGAGAGCCCGTGGGATGGTGAGATTGGATTAGGTCTGGTGGGCGTGAGCTTGGTTGGGAGTGGCAAGTTGAGCAGAGGACTGGGAAGAGATTGAAACGAGGTGGCAAGATACGGATGTGGGACGGGCAAGAGACAGGAATGAATCGGTGAGCAATCGAGACTCCGGAGAGCCGTGAGAGCGGGTACTGACCAACGTACAGGGCACATGAATCGAGCCCACCAAGCAAGTTAAGGGACATGGAACGACGGAAGGCACAGAAAATAGGCCAATGCACACGGGAATCCGTCCCGACATTCATGGGATAAGCGATTGAGGATTGACAACGAATTCAAACACTTCATATCATATGTCTCAGGGTTCATCTTCGCGGCTTCCAGCCGTTTTCGAAAGCGTAAGTTCTTCCTTTCCGTCTTGACTGACCTGTTCGTATGCTCATACCCGTCTTGATCAGCACCTTCAATCACCTTTGCATCTGGAAGATTCCAGCCATGTTGGTTTCTCTCACTCTGTCCAACGCAGCGACGTCTTTGTTCCCCACGTAGTGATCGATGAGACACTGAGCGAGGAGGGTGTCTCCTTTCTCCCAACTTCGACCTGTCTTGAAGGCCCTGCAGCCACCAGCAAACAACTAGTGAGCAAACAGAAACGAACGACAAAGGAAGCAAGACATGACACCAGGAGTCAGCACCAAATCTATCCAAAGCTAACGACTGCATCATATTCCCCGAAGCGATACACCCAACAGCACCCGCATTTCCACCACACGCATCGACATACCCGGATCACCGCAAAAATGGCAAGATTCACAGCCTTCTTCGTGCTTCTCTTGAGACCCATCAATCTGGTCACCGCGTGGTCCCCAACGAGCTCAATCGGTTGCGACCTGACACAGATCGACTACTTCCAGAACAACCTCCGAACCGCCCGCATCCTCGCGATGAACACAGATCCGTCCGTCGCGGCGAACGACAGCTTTGACGCCCAGATCGGCTCGCTTCCGTTCATGCTCGCCTCCCGCCACCACAGCACGGACGTCTTCTTCCACAACATACTCCTGAACGAAGACCGGGACCCGTCCAAGCGCATTAATCTCGTGTGCTACCGCGCAGACCTGAGGCGGGAATGCCGGAGGCATCAGGCGTTTGTATGGCTGGGTGGACGAGACGTAGGCTTGTGCGGCATGCCCTTCATCTTGCCACCCGGGGGAGAGGAGCAGATTGCGGTTCAAATACTGGCTTTTTCCGCTCAGATTGCGGCGCGCGAGCGCGAGTGTGAGTCGATGACACACCGGGTGGAGAGGCAGTTGTACAGGATGGCGCAGCAAGTGGATTCGGGCGTTCGACCAATGTACGCGGCCGTCGGAGGAACAGCGCTGAGAATGGCCTCGACGGTGTGGCTGATGTGTCCAGATCTTGTCGGATCAGCGCAGAGACTGGCGATGAAGATGCAGAGTTTGCCAGCAGAATTCGAGCAACTGGCTGCATGTCCGAAAGCAGAGGTGGGAGGAAGCTAGACTGTGTTAGCGAAGGTGATGGACTGGCAGAACGGGCAGGCTGAGGGGCAGGGTTGGGTCGTGGGTATTCTTTGGCTTCTGGGAGCAGTCGAAGCCAGAGCGGGTGGAGAGATGCCTGTACAAGACGATGCACGGAGCGGCGTCGACGACAAGGTGTCTTTGCTCGGCCGCCGGACGAACATCGCAGTGGATGGCGTGTCAAATGGCGCAGGGTATGATGTCAATGACATGGCGTATGCGCTCCGAGGTCTCGAATGCAGCGCGGAGAACGGCGTGGACGATAATGGCTGATGCGTCCAGATTCAGTCGGGTTTGGCGCAGAAATTGGCGTTGGAGATACGTCGCTTCCCTGCTGCAGAGGCGAGCACTGGCTGAGTGTCAGAAAACGACGATGGCAAGAGGCTGGTGAATGGGATGACTTGATAAACGAGAAGGGAGCAGACTAAGAAATCGATGAGCATCATCAGCTGTTGGATACGGCCGGGAACTCGTTGTCGCGCGGGAATCTGGGAGACTGCTGCCTCCTTGCAATGGCACTCGTTGACGCGGCACATGTTGAGCTTCGACTGTCCGAAGACTGTTGATGCAAGACTTGATTGCTAGTCGAGTAAGGCAGATTCGAGAATAGATTCCTCTTGCAGGCCCCCTTCAGTGCCCGATCGTCCTTCCCGTTCAATCTCAGACGCCCAGAACGCCGTGCCATGCCGTGTCCTCTCGTCATCTTCACCTCGTGGTCGTTTACGACCTTTCCCGTCCTCTCATCTATTTTGCCTCCCAGATTCGGGCACGCTGGATATCATCCCGTCTTCTTCACCTTCTCACATCCGTCCCTCCCGCTCGCTCTCCTTCTCCACCTCGAACTTGAACGAAAAGTACGGGCTATCAAAGTGATGCACACGCACATATCCGTCCTCTCCACCACTGCAGTAGCATGTGCCTGTGGGTGCCACAGCGACGTAGTTCAGCGGTCCGAAATGTCCACGCACACGGCCGATCTCCTCTTCGAACACCTTGTGGTAGAATCGGGCCTCGAACTTTCCTTGTCTTGCGGAAGTTGTGGTGACGTCCATGGCGGCTTGTCCACCTCCGAGGATGACATAGTTGGTGGGTTCGGGTGTGATGGCGGCGCTGTTGAGCGGTGTGTCGGCGACGTAGGTCTTCAGCACATCCAGTGTCTTCGCGTCGATGAGCTTGGCGGTCTTGTCTTTGGAGGCGGTGATGAAGTATGTGCGGTCGGAACTCCACTGCAGATCGGTGACTTGCATGCCATCGTCGTGGGGAAAAGTGTGGAAGATCTCCTCGCCGGTTTTGGCGTCGAATTGCGTCACGCTGCCGTCGTCGTGGCCGGAGATGATGAATTGGTTGAGGTAGGAGAATCCGGCGACGGTGACTTTGGGAACATCGTCGACAATGATGCGCAGGGATTGTTCGTTGGGCTGCTCGCCGTCGACGTCCTGGTTGATGTCGTAGACCACGATGGAGCTGAGTTGTCCCTGGCGCTTCTCCGTCACACCGAGCAGTTGTCGTCCATCTTCCGAGAACTCCACCCGCTTGATGGCTGTGCCGAATTCCCACGTCTTCAAAAGTCTGCCCGTCTTCACTTCCCATAGTCGGATCGTGTTGTCGGCGCCGCCGGTCGCGAGGAGGGTGGTGGTCGGATCGACATCGACGGTCCAGAGAGCACCCTGATGTCCCTTGTATGTGCCGAATCGTTCGCCGTTGGCCGAGTACCAGGCGCATACCATGTGATCTTTGCTGACGGAGAAGATGAGGTCGCCTTCCTTGGAGAATCTGCGGGGAGTGTTAGTCTGTGCCGGAGGAGGATTCTCGCTGTCGCAGATATACTCACTTGACTTGCGTGAGCGCACGCTCGTGTCCCTGGAGAAGAATCGGTCTCATGTTGGCGGTGGTTGTGTGTGAGAGGAGAAAGACGAACTTTCCGGTGGCTGATTGCGCAGAAGCGGTGTTCGCTCTCGAGACCCCGCCAAGAGTTCGGATTCAGGTGGAATTTGTTGGATGGAGGATTTGCCCTTCCAGCGCGCGTTGGACAAGACCAAGACGAGTCAAGGAGTGATGGACGACGTGTAGCAGTACTTGGATAGTGGAGCTACACTATATGGCTATATGGCCCTTCCGTGTATACATGATTCCGTGCGTGCTGAAGTCGATATAGCAAACATATTGTACGATGCCATGTCCGGACAAAAGTCTCAGCATGATCCCAGCCGTAACAATTTCAAGCGTTCCCGTCCCTTCAACCATTGGTAACGTAATTCAGAGAGGACAGGAAGAAAAGCTATTTGCAGGGCGGATGCCCTGGGATGGAGACTACATCCCTCGACGACCCGCACCATGTACTCTTTCTCCATCCAAGTACATACAACCCTCTGAGGTACCGTAGTAGACATCGGTATAGGAGAGCGAGCGGGACATTGCGGAGACGGCCTCGGAGGAAAAAGTGCCCCTCACTGTCACTCACATATCTTATCCGCATTCTTCTGCATACCACAATGCTCCTTCGCAGCACTCGAGCGACGATCGGCCTGCAGAAAGTCGTGCCCCGCCTCCATTCGCCCATCACCTCCTTCTACTCTCGCCAATTCCTCCATCGCTCTGCCTCTACACTCCCGTACCGTCCTAGAGGAGCTCTCATTCCGACCCCGGCCACAGGTCTGCCGACAGACGTCCGTTCCTTCACCTCTTCCTCCCGTCACACCGCAGCAGCCTCCACCTCCACCAAGATGCCCGCCACCAAGATCGACGGCAACGCCATTGCCAAGTCCATCCGCGAGAGCATCTCTCGTGATGTCGCCGACAAGCAGGCCAAGAACTCTCGCTACAAGCCCAGTCTGGTCATCCTCCAGGTCGGCGACCGAACCGACTCCTCCACTTACGTTCGCATGAAGCTCAAGGCATGCGAGGAGGCCAACATCACCTGCCGACTCGAGACCTTCCCAGAGTCCATCACTGAGTACGAGCTGCTCGAGAAGATTGATCAATTCAACAACGACGAGTCTGTCCATGGCATGCTCGTGCAGCTGCCTCTGCCCAAGCACCTCAACGAATACGAGATTACCTCCGCTGTCGCCGACGAGAAAGATGTGGACGGCTTCGGAGCTACCAACATTGGTGAGCTCGCCAAGAAGGGCGGTAAGCCATTGTTCGTGCCATGCACGCCTAAAGGTGTCATGGTCCTGCTGAAAGAGTCGGGTGTGGATCTCAAGGGAAAGAACGCCGTGGTCATTGGACGATCAGACATTGTCGGTGCCCCCGTGAGCTACCTTTTGAGAAACGCGGACGCTACTGTCACAGTATGCCACTCCAAGACACAGAACTTGAAGGAGGTCGTCAAGCAGGGTGATGTCGTGGTGGCTGCCATTGGCAGCCCAGGTTTCGTCAAGGGAGACTGGTTGAAGCCCGGCGCTGTTGTGATCGATGTTGGCACCAACGGCGTTCCAGATGACACGAAGAAGTCCGGACAGCGACTGGTCGGAGACGTCGACTACGAATCTGCGGTCGAGGTCGCTAGCCAGATCACGCCCGTTCCAGGTGGTGTCGGCCCAATGACGGTCGCTTCCCTCCTCTCCAACGTGGTCACCGCAGCGGACGTACAATTCGAGCGTGCAAAGGCTCGTCACATTGTGCCTCTTCCGCTGAAGCTGCAATCGCCTGTGCCATCAGACATTGCTGTTTCTCGCGCACAGCACCCAAAGCTGATCAACAAGGTTGCCTCAGAGATCGGCATCCGCACCCACGAGCTCGAGCCGTACGGTGCGTACAAGGCCAAGGTCGCTCTGGATGTGCTGAAACGTCTGGAGCATCGCAAGAATGGTCGATACATCCTCGTCGCAGGTATCACACCCACACCTCTTGGAGAGGGTAAGTCGACCACAACGATCGGTCTCACACAAGCTCTGGCTGGCCAGCTCGGCCGTGTCGCCTTTGCCAACGTCCGTCAGCCCTCTCAAGGACCCACGTTTGGCATCAAGGGGGGTGCTGCAGGAGGTGGTTACAGTCAGGTCATCCCCATGGATGAGTTCAACTTGCACTTGACTGGAGACATCCACGCCATCACGGCTGCCAACAACTTGCTCGCCGCCGCCATCGATACTCGCATGTTCCACGAAGCTACTCAGAAGAACACTGCACTTTACAACCGTCTCGTACCTGCGAAGAAGGGCAAGCGGGAGTTCCCCAAGGTCATGTTCACCCGCTTGCACAAGTTGGGTATCAACAAGACTGATCCCAACGAGCTGACTGAGGACGAAATTGCCAAGTTTGCGAGACTCGACATTGACCCGGAGACCATCACCTGGCGCCGTGTATTGGACGTCAACGATCGCCATCTTCGTGGAATCACGATTGGCCAGGCCCCAACTGAGAGCAAGGTCGAGCCGAGACAGACTGGTTTCGACATTTCCGTGGCCTCGGAATGTATGGCTGTCCTCGCACTTGCCACCGATCTCAGCGATATGCGAGCTCGTCTCGGCCGCATGGTCGTTGCCTCATCCCGTGCAGGCGACCCAGTTACTTGCGACGATCTCGGCTGTGGAGGTGCTCTCGCAACCCTGATGAAGGATGCTGTCAAGCCAAACTTGATGCAAACGCTCGAAGGCACACCCGTCTTCGTCCACGCCGGTCCATTCGCCAACATCAGCATCGGTAACAGCTCCGTCATTGCCGACCGTGTAGCTCTCAAGCTCGCGGGCACCGAGCCTGACGAAGAAGCCGAGCGCAACGACAAGGTCGGGTTCGTCGTCACTGAAGCCGGATTCGACTTCACCATGGGTGGTGAGCGCTTCATGAACATCAAGTGCCGTAATTCAGGCCTCATTCCTGACGTCGTCGTTATCGTTGCCACCGTGCGCGCCCTGAAGGTTCACGGAGGCGGACCCGAAATCAAAGCTGGTGCTCAACTCGACAAGGTCTACCGCGAGGAGAACGTCGAGATCCTCCGTAAGGGTTGCATCAACTTGGCCAAGCACATCGCCAATGCGAAGGCCTACGGCGTCAATGTGGTCGTCGCCATCAACCGATTCGACACCGACACTGACGCCGAGATGCAAGTCATCCGTGAGGAAGCCGTCGCTGCAGGCGCCGAAGACGCCATCACAGCCAACCACTACGCTGAGGGCGGCAAAGGTGCCGTTGACCTTGCCAAGGGCGTTATCGCCGCGGCGGAGAAGTCCCAGCCAGAGAACTTCCACTTCCTCTACGACCTGGAAGGCTCAGCCAACGAGCGCATCGAAGCCATCGCGAAGAAGATGTACGGCGCAAGCTCCGTCTCTTTCTCCGACGTCGCGCAGAAGAAGATCGACACGTACACCAAGCAAGGATTCGGCAACCTACCCATCTGCATCGCCAAGACTCAGTACTCGCTGTCTCACGACGCCGCGCTCAAGGGTGCACCAGAGGGCTTTGAGGTGCCGATCCGCGACGTTCGCATGGCGGCCGGTGCTGGATACTTGTACGCGCTTGCGGCGGACATTCAGACAATTCCTGGCCTGCCCACTGCGCCTGGATATCTCAACGTTGAGATTGATGGCGAGACGGGCGAGATTGACGGATTGTTTTAGATGGATTGTGGGAAGAGGATTTTCTTTCGAAGTTTATGATACCACGCTGGCCCTCAACTTGGCCAGGCGAAAAAGTCGTCTTTGTTTGTTTGCATTGCACGCATTCGAAGGAGACTGCGTCGATTGCATTATGACGAAAAATACATCGGGAGGAAATAGAGAAAAATTGGGGCCGGCGTTTTCTTGGGTTCACTCAACGTGGATGTAAAAGCGCGGTGTTGGTGGTTTGTGAACGGGAATTGAGACTAGAAATGCATTGCGTTCCTTGTCGATTGCTACAGGTTAGATAGAGGCAATGAAGAGAGATTGTCTGAGCCCCCTTCCCCTCCATAGATGCGCCTTCAGCCGGAACTACGCTTGGGGTGTGCTGACAATGCTAGGACCTACGAGACTCGACAGAAGCACACGTCAATACATTGAACGTCAACTGGCCGCCTCGCACTTGGATACCTCTCGACTCAAGCAAGAAGTGCAGGATCTTAGATATAAAAATGCGGACAGCAATATCTCAAAGACATGAATGACCACGCGCCGCATAATCCGCCCGGTGCTTGTTGAGTGGCTACCTCAGACCAAGCCCGCCCGCGTTGACCTCAAGCAAACAAAATCACATCGCCAACCTTCAACAAGCCAAAGTGTTCAACTGCGAAGTATACTTGGAAACGAAACACCTCGTTGACAAATTACTACACAACCTGAAAGCCTAAAGCTCCATCTCCTCCTCCTCCGTCCCACCCTGCCTCCTCGTCTTCCGCGTCGCCTTCTTCTCCGCTGGCTCTTCGTTCTTCTCCTCCTTCTTCTTCCCCTTCTTCGCCGCCTCGCTCTTCCCCAAGTCCTGGTCCATCATCGGCTTCTCCTGATTCTTCAGGAGTTTTTGGGTTTTGCCGTTTCGTCTGGGCGGTCCGAGGGCGTCTTCTACGATTGGCGGCTCGTTGAAGGGAGGCGTGCTTTTGGGCTTGGAGCCTGCTTGAGGCGACGACTCGGGGGCTTGGACTGGTGTCAGCTAACCAGTGGACTCGGGTTTGGTGGGTTTGGCGGTGGTTGTGCCCCTCTTGCCGCCGGGTAATTTGAGGGTGACTTTACCTTTGGCCTTCTTCTCCGGCGAGCTGGGTTTCTCCGCGGGTTGGGTGGGTGGTCTGGTGCTGCGTGTGCCTCCTCGGCGGGGTTTTTCGGCGGCGCTGGGAGCGAGTTCGTCTTCGTCTTCGTCGGCGGGTGGTGCGTCGGCGAAGTCGTCCTCTATCACGTCCTCTGGCGCTGGAGCTTCCTCGCCATCACCGTCATTTAGGACTTCAAGACCCTCATCAACGGCAGGGTCCACGTCGACAGCGCGCTGCTTTCCCTTGCCACCCTTCTTCTCTTCTGCATTCAGGACCTCAGGATCTTCGTTAGCGGCAGGCTCTTCATCTTCAACAGCACGCTCCTTCTCATTGCCGCTCTTCTTCTCCTGAGGACCATCAGCAGGCGAATTCTCCGCCGAATCCCCATCTGGACGCCCGCCACCTCCAGGACCGCCAGTCGACAACGCACCCGTCAGCGAATTGATGGCGGCACACAGATCCCGGACAGTAGGGGCCAACACCCTCTCGACAGCGTCACCACCCTCGACAATGTCGAGATGGAACAGCATTCTGATCGACCTCAGTTGGTCGAGGTAATGGCGTGAACGATTTTCGATTTCCCTGGGAAGTATCGGACGGATCGGGGGTGTGGGTTGGATAGGGGACGGTCGATTACCGCGAGGCGGATCGGGTCGAGGTGCAGGTGGAGGTGGAGGTGCCTGCTCGGCCTTTTTCCGAGTGCGGGCTCCCCGACCTCGAGGGGAGGGCGGCGGTGGAGGGCTTGTGGTTAATTTCGTGCGGTTGCCGCCCGCGGTCTTCTTGGTGGGAGGTTGGTCTTCTCCACCGTCGTCGGCGGCGGGTCGCTTCGGACCTCGCGTGGATGCTCGTGTGGTTGACGGTCCGGCTACTGGCTCGGTCCCTCCAGCGGCGGCTGGGGCATCAGCAGCAGCAGCAGCCTTCTTCTCTTGATTTGCCTTTCTTGTTGCGGCTCTCTTGGCGTTCGCGGCGGCTTTCTTCTCTTCTGCTGTCTGTGCTTCTCCTTCGGGTGCTTCGTTTGTTGCGTCTGCGGTAGCCTCTGCTGCCTTGGTCGCCGCGGTCTTCTTTGCTGTGGCGGCTAATTTTGGAGCCATCTTCTTCAATTTGAGACGAGGGAACTCCACTTGCGATTGCTTCTCTGGTCCGAGTCGTGGTTGTACGGTCGGGATTCGACACAGGAGCTTGATCGATGCGTGGAAGGAAGAAAGGGACGGAAGACGAGACCAAGAAGCATTACGTCCTGCTTTATCACGACCGGATACACAAGGAGGAGGTTCACGGCCATCAATGGGACGTTTACTGCTATTGTGGTTCTTAACACCCTATTGTGGCAGGTCTTCGCCGGAAACAGCCAAATTACCGGATTCGGAAGGAGCGACAGTCTTTCATTGTGGCTAGCGTTCGACGAGTTCCCTCCTCGCAAATTTTCTTTGTGCTCGAATTTGGCGGAAATCCAACGGGACGACCACAGGGACTTTCAGAGCATTCGTCATACCCGGTACTCATGCACAGCCGCACAGAGAGACGGCAACGTATATATCCGAGAGGTAACAGCTCCACCACCACACCATGCCTGGAAAGATCGAAACTCACAACACAAAGTCTCGACCACATCCACCACACAGTCTTCTCGCGTTCAGTTCCTGTCCTTCCACTCTCCCTTCCCATCCCTGAACCTCTTCCCACTGCTATCAATCAACATGCCCACAGCTCCCGCCAAATGCGCCGCTCTGCGCAAGTCCGCGTCCGCCCGTGGACCAGCCGTCACCCTCACGAGGTCCCTCGCAAGCTCCCTCGCACGGTCGCGGAGAGCCGTGATGTTCGCATCACCTGGGTCCGGTCGCTGCGCCGGCTCTTCACGCCCGTCTCGTTCTCCATTTTCTGAACCTTCATATTCGTCGTAGAGGCCGCCCACCTGCGAGTCCTCATCTTCGTCTCGGCCTGGGGGATTGTTGATACCTCGCTCTCCTGGCTGCTTTCGGTTGGGAGTGACGAATGGGTCGTCTTTGTTTTCGTCGAAGGCGAGGTTGAAGAAGGAGGGGGGATCACGATTTCCGCCGGGTGGAGCGGTCTTTCTTGGGCCTCTTGAGGGTCTAGTCCCCCTTTCGCTTTGGTTCTTTTTGCGCGATGTTGCAGCGTCCTCGGACTTCCTCCTCTTTGCATGTTCTGCCTCTCTCCTCTCTCTGTCCGCGGACCGGGAGCGCGTGTTCGTCGCTGCGCCCGTCGTCGGAGCGGACATTCTACCTGCCATTGCTTGTGGAGGCGGTAAGAAGGGATGGATCCTAACGATAGGGGGCTGCCGCATGATGGGCTGTAGAAGGGCAGAGAATGATGATGTCGGGGAGATGAACGACGGCCGCTGGTAGGTCTGCTTTGAGCCGAGGGTTGAAGGTCGCTGCATTGTCACTCGAGAGAGGACAAAGACGAAGGCGACTGCTCTCAAATAGTTCGACAAAGATGTTGCCGGATGCGGTATGACTGTCAAGATGCGCATTCCAGGCACGATTGGGACAAAAAAACTTGGATGACCTGTGGGGATCTCACCCTACTACTCCATCTCGCTCATCGTCTGCTTGTGCGGATCTCCCAATCATGGCCGCCACGATGTCAGCGGAAGACAGACGAAAGCTCGAAGGCAGATTGAATGACCGATGGATCCCTGCGCTGAAACTAGTGGCTGGAATCAACGCAGCGCCACGAGTCTGGGTCAAAGTCAACTCCAAAGGGATCATCGTTGATGTAAGGAGGAATACAGAACTTGTTGTGTGATCTTTGCTGACTTGTCCGAGCGTTTGGTGATCAAATACAGCGAGACTATAGTCATGGCCGAGCTGGAGAGCCTATGGGTCAACGAGAACGAGCCGGCTGAGTAGGTGAAGTCGATTGTGTGAGCGGAAAGGAGTTTCGCTGACCGATATAGAGTAACCACTATGCAACGACTGAGGAACAAGAACGGATCAGATCGCATTGTCGAGTTGCGGAACTGGCGATTGGGTAAAGTTCTCGAAGCAGAGGAAGAGGTTGACCAAGTTGATAGTGAGGATGAGGATGAACATGAAGATGAGAACGAGGACGGTGATGAAGACGAGGACGAGGACGAGGACGAGGACGAGGATGATGATGAGGGTAGTGAGGAAGCCCAACATATCCGACAGTTGTGGCTGTATCTGGAATATTGTAAGCCGAAAGCTGATGGGTGCAAGTCGAGCACACCTGCTAATATTCTATGTTGCAAGGCGGCCACGGTGATCTCTCTGCGCTGAACAAAAAGCAGAGGGAGGAGCAGCAGCAGGATGGCGGAGATTGGCACTCTGAAGTACGTCGCTGTCCGGAGAGTCGCCTTCCCTGTGACTGACCTCAATGTCCAGGCATTTTTGTGGAGCGTCTTTGAGGATCTCGTGGTTGCCTGTATACTGCTCGAGAGAGGAGACTTGAATACTCCGGCTGCGCCGCCGGGCGCCGGCGTTCCAGGGTGGGATCTGATCGTCCATAGGGACATCAAGCTTGAGAATGGTAAGTCCATTTACCGTACTTGTGGTCAAGATCGAGCAACTTCGTTCTAATCAGTGCAACGCAGTATTTTTGGGCAACAGCAAAGGCAATGCGTTCCGTGGCTTCCCAACAGCAAAGGTTCGTAAGTCGAATGATCGCGTGGCCCAGCGCGAGACTGACAGTACTTACAGCTCGGCGACTTCGGGTCGGCATGCTTCATCCCAGAGGATGATGATAGGTCCTGGGCTGATTTCGATGCGCCTCAAGTTGGAACAGTGTTCAACGAGGCCCCGGTAGGCTGGACTCTTCGAACAACTTGGGCAACACGGCTGACACACGTAGGAACAAAAGGGGGAGACTCTCATTGGCGAGGGTGCTGAGCCGTATAAAATGAGCTCCAGTACCAATGTAAGCACAGAGATTCGAATGATCTATGATCTCTTCAACCCGGTACAGGACTAATACGTATTCCAGATCTGGGCAATAGGCAATGTGATGTGGAGTATAATCAATGGTACAAGTGGAGATCCCAAGCTAAAGGATTTCAACGAGAACTACAAAGTACCCGCCAACTTGTCCGATGAGTTCGGGGAGACTTATACTGCCACGCTGTTGGATTTGATCATGGCTTGCGTCCAATACCTGCCGCGAGACCGACCGACTCTGGACCAGCTACGCTCACGGATCCAGCAGGCCACTGGCAAGGGAGCCCCAGATCACGCCGAGGGCTTGAGAACGGCGCCGAAAGACGATCCAAGGTTCGTTGAAAATCAGCCTGCCCTTGGAGCGGAGCAGTGGGAGTTGTACACCGCTTTGTCCCTATGGACGGACCAGCTTCCTCCACTTAGAGAGTCGAGGAAACGGAAGCCGGAGACAACCCTCTCCAAAGAAGGCGGTGAAGTGTCAGATGGTGGGTCGTCGGCGGGCAGGGATGATTTGGGAGGCGATGAAGGCTCTTTTATGGACAGGAGCCGGAGTGCAGCTAAAAGTAGGAAGCTGTAGGAAGAGACAGGACGCGTGCAAGTTCAGATCCGTTGCGATTGTGACGATGGTAGTGATTGAGAGCGCGTGCTAGACCGTTGCTCATCTCGATACCTCCTCAAGGTAGCAGCAGTTCGAGCAATGCCTCCCTTTTCGTGCTCCGGCCGTTCAACTCCAGCACAACCAGCTCCTCAAGCATTGAGACAATCAAGCTCGCAAGGACGCTCCGTGCGAGATCTACCACGAGCAGCCTGCATGATACGCGCCGCCGTGAAGTCAACTAGAGGTGTTGCGCTATTTGCACGCACCGTGCACACAGTGCACAGTGTTTTCGAAGAGGTCCATTGTGCACACACCGGCTTGCCAGTTATGGTAATCCGTGACCGATATAGAGCCCTTGTTACCTCCTTTTATCTTAATGTTTATGCTCTTGCTATGCTATTACTATCCTTTATATATCTCCTACTCTTTAAATAGTTATAGATAAGGGCGGTGTTAGTAGATAAGCTATTAGACCGGTAGAGGTATAAAGAGGTAAGGAATATACTATAGAAACGGTTAGTTAGTCCTTTGTTGCATCCTTGTTTATCTACTACTATATCGAGCTCTTACGCCTCTAGCTCTTAAACTACCGCTTTTAACGAGCTAATAGATTATATAGTATTACTACTAAGGAAGCGGAAGACAACTAAGGGTAACTACTAGAAGGAGGCTATCCGAGACTTTAGTGCTAGTAGTAGGAACTATCCTTAAGTAACATATATCTACTATAAGGATTAACAGCGCTCTAGCTCTACTAGTCGTTATATTTAATACCTTTAGAAGTATAAGAGACTACTACCGAGGTTATATCTACTATATTAACGCTACCTCTTAGATCCGGATACGGTCGTGAACTTGGACTCTAAGAGTAAGCTCTACGATAACGGTTAGTAAGATATAAGGGCCTTAGGGCTAGTGGACTTAATAAGTCCTTATAAACATTATGCTATAGTGCTACTACTAAAGCCTACGTAGAGTAGATATTCGCCGCCGGCTTACTATTATATACGGTCGACTATCTAGTATTTAAGAAGTTTATAAAACTCGTCCGGCTAGCCTTTATACCTCTAACTCGATAGTAGCTTACTAAGACGATCCTACCGCGCTAATATAAGACTCTTAAGAGCTAGATTAACGAGGAGATTAGTAAGGTAAGAAGGATTACGTTGCTAAGTAATAGCTAGACGGATAGAGCGAGTAGGAGTATTGTTAATTACCTCGCGGTTACTACTAAGGCTACGTATTTCCTATTATCGGAGTAGGTCGGTACGGAGCGTAGCTCGGCGTAGAATTATATAAGAAGTCTTATACGTGTTGTCTAGAGGTTTCCGCGTAGTAAGATAGTCGCAATTACCTTAGACAATACGAGTGTAATAAAGGGTGCGTAATAGAAGGTTAGTTAAAAAGTAAAGAATAAAGCTCGAGTTTAAACTTTATAAATCTTCGTTATTCCTTCCTAAAGAGGTTAAGCGTCCGTTACGGTCCGCAATTTCGGCTACGCTATTAATGCTCTATATTATTTAATTAGCTCGCTAACTAATTAGTTAGATATTAGAGTAGTATCCTTAAATCGTCGGACTCGGCTACTACTCTTACTAACTTAATCTACTTATAAACGACCTTTACGAGGAGTAGCTTATTAAACTTACCTTCTATAACGTTTAGGCCGTTGCCGAATACTTTAAGAACATGTTTATAGCTAAGGAACTAATTATTAAGATTAGTAGAGGCCGTACGAAGCGCTTCTAGGTATAAGGAGGCGTACGCTAGTAAGGTAGACTAAAATACGCTAAATTAGTATAAGATAACCGCGTCTATATTAAGGAGCTAGTTAAGAGGCACTAGGATCGACTACTTTATAGCGCTAATTCAAAGTAGAGGGTAGCATAGCGTAAGGTCTTAAAGATCGTAGATAAGACGGCTAACTTCTAGTATAATCTTAAGCGATATATTAACCTAATAGGGCCCTTCCTTAAGGTAACTATTACGCTCGAGCACGACTACCCTCGCCTTAGCTATATCTATAGCAACTTCTAGTAGCTATATAATTAGTCGTGGAATAATAGTCTACTTAGTAACAATAAGATTAAGCCTATAATTAACGTGCGATACGAGGCTCTTTATTATCCCCTTATACTCGTTACTTACCTCGCTAACGTAAAGGAGCGTAGTAAGGACTATAACGCATTCGTCCTCGTTACTAACGACTAGCTTTGCTCGATTACTAGCTTCCTCGTTAACTTCTATACTACTTAGTAACGCACTAGCGTCCTTAAAGGATATGCTAGTTATCCGGAGTCTAAGGTGGAGATTAAGACTTGTACTAGTACCCTCTTAGCTAAGCTACAAAACCTCCGCAACCGTAATAGAGTCTTTAGTAATACAATTATATAGAAGTCCGGCTTAGCTACGAACATGTCGATAATATAATAGTAGCATAACAACTTCCGGACGAGCTATCTAGAGCTTACTACCCTCTGTTTATTCGCTCTAGTAGTATATCTAACAACAGGTCCGGCCGAGCGCAATTAGTTAGCCTATAGCTTTATTTAGAGCCTCCGCCGCAACCGCCTTAGCTATAAAGTCCTTAAGATACTAATCTATATATTCTAGAACCTTCGTATTAAGTATCGCGTTAACAATAGAATCCTTAAGGATGTTAAGCGTAATTCTAACAATATAGTAGGCCCTATAGAGATGCTAGAGGTGTTAAGGCAGTTATAAGATAAGAAGCTAATAATAACGGCAATAATAGAGGTAGTTAAAGAGGCACTGTTAATAGATCTATTACTAATAGAGCAATAGCAATAAACATAGAGTTACTACTACTACTACTACTACTACTACTACTACTACTACTACTACTACTACTACTACTACTACTATGCAACTTCCTATAGGCGAGTACTAGAATAAGGTAGGTTCGGCTTTCGGCTCTCCTACGTATAGCTACTAGAGATACTCGCTCCGACGCGTACGGACGATTTAAGGTATATAATCGTCGAATTTCGTCGGCACGAGTACGCTTCTAGCGCACGTATAAGAGGAATCGACTATACCGCTAGTAGACACGGTTTTCGACGCTTTTAACGCTTATAAAGGTGTTGTTAGTATTATGTCTATCCGTCTATTTATAATATCTACGTTATTTACCGTTATACCTATGTTTACTATCCTTTAGTGCCTCTACCGCTGCTACTATATTATCTAATTTAATCCTCTTGCTAGTGTTGTGGTTTACTAATAAAGGGGCTAGTACTTACGTTAGAGCTTAAGAGCGTAGCACTACAATCTTCTGCTC
The DNA here is from genome assembly GCA_026122155.1 of Zymoseptoria crescenta. Classification (NCBI taxonomy): domain Eukaryota; kingdom Fungi; phylum Ascomycota; class Dothideomycetes; order Mycosphaerellales; family Mycosphaerellaceae; genus Zymoseptoria; species Zymoseptoria crescenta. The sequence goes on along the minus strand of JALRMM010000287.1, from coordinate 4,481 downwards.
GGCGTAATAGCTGCTTAGTAGCGTGTTGTTGTCTAGCGTAGCTATAGTAGTAACATAAGGACGTTGCGGCGGTAGTAGTAGAATCTTCTACGAAGGATAAGAAGCTACTATCTCGGTAATAAGCTAATTAACCGTCTTACGGTTAAATAGAGCGGTTGCCTTCTATAGTTGCGTAAGATAATGCTCTATAACAATATCCTTTAATCCAGGCACTAAATTAAGATACTCGTCGTTATTAAGGGCGTAATAGCGCTTACGGACTACTTATGTTGCCTCCTTTATTATTGCCGTATAACGGCTAGTACTAGTTATCTCCTTATTATTCTTATTATCTACTAGCACGCGGCTGCTCTTAAAATACACCTCCTAGCCGCTCTCTTCCCACTCTTACGTCTAGTAGTCGTAGTCCTTTACGGTAAGATTGTTATAGAGTAGGTAGTAGCTCTAGATATAGCGGTAGATAAGGAGGTATTTAAGGTAGAAGGCGTAGGTGCATCGATTCGGAGGGCAATCACTATCTTTATTAGTAGCTCTAACGAGAGCGTCCTGCTTACTATAAGCTAATTTATTAGTAATAAGGACTTGAACGGTATAAGGAAACTTCCTAAGCTACGTATACCTAGAAGCGGTTAGATAGACCTTCGTACGTACATTAGACTCCTTTACTACCGCGCGCCGCTCTATAGTGTTTACTACTTTATAAAGGTAGCTAGCGATACCGCGGAGCGAGAAGTAATTTATAGCCTACTTCGTGTTGCTACCGCCCTTTAGTAGTATATAAAAGTTCTTAAGGTTGCTCGTTATACGGATCTAAAGTAGTGTCTATAAGTAATAGCGATAGTAGAAGGCCTAGAGTTTACGGTCGTTCTATATAGTGTGCTATATATATTTAACCTTCTACTCCGGAGCATTAGATAGAAGATAATTAGTAGTAGAGCGTAGTAAATCCTCTATACTAGCCTCCGTCTTGCGTATCCTTATCGCCTTTAAAAGGTAGCTAAGAGTCCTCGAATACTTACGCCCTTTAAACTGCTTCTAAAGGGTCTGCTTATAGTAATAGTAGTAGATAAGATAAGTAACTTCTTGTTTACTATTAATAAACCCGCGGAATGCTATCTGGACACCTCTCTACTTAGCTCCGGAGTTATTAGTTATAAAGTATCTAGGCTCCTATAGCCTCTTATTCCCTATTATAGTGCACTAGCTCTTAATCTATTGAATTGCCGCTATAATTATCTCGCTATCCTCCCTCGGTAAAAGCTAGTATACGTAGACTCGGTAGGTATTCGTACTATCGCGGATTATTAAGCTAAAGAGCTTTTGTTCGAGGTAATTTGTCTTATATATCGAATCGTAGATTATAAAGTGTCCGTATCGCCTAAGGAGATTAAGACCGCCTAGCCGCACGAATATAGTACATTCTAAGACCTATTAATTAGCGTATATAATAGCCGGAAGGTGTTTTAAGAGATAATCGCCTATTTATAGACTTAATATTAGTAAAAGGGTAGGAAAAAGTTCAAGAAGTTTTCGAGTACGTAACTAAAAGAACGCGTAAAATTCAGCTTCCGGTATAGGAAATATGTAGATTTTAAGGTTTTTAAGGATCCTCTACCCCGCGTTACAAAATCTAGGGTCTATAGGCCGAAATTTAGGGGCTATAGTCTTAAAACTTCGTAGTACGGTATAAGGATTAGTTCTACCTTTTATAAAAATCCAAGCGGAAATATAAAATCTCTAAGCGTTACCCTTAGACCGTTACGTAGATTTCAGTCCGACCTTTTCTTAAATTCCGACTTCTTATATATAATAATATAAGGACATAATTAGAAAACAACTTACGAGTACGCTACTACTCTACTATGTCCCTTACTTACGCCGATACGCTAGTTTTATTACCCTAATATCGAGGATCCGGATTTATCTTTCGGAAGCCTCTTATAGCGTTATAGACGCTCTTAATACTTAATTGCGTACTACTAGCGTTTAAGAGTATTTAGTTAGTAACGGTTAGAAATCCCTAATCTACTACCGACTAGATTGCTAATTCGCCTTTACCTCTACTAGCCGGTACCTATACGCTACCTTCTTACCGGCAACCTACGTAATAAAGCTATTTATCTTCTTCCTATTATAAGGGGGGAGTATACTTAGACTCCAAACTCCCGTCGGATAGTAGTAGTATGTACTAGAGGTGCGGTAAAAGAGGGCTATAGAGGGTAAATATATAAAAAGAGGACAAGGAAAGGTAGATAGGGGGGCAATAAGGAGGTAGATTTAAGTGCTATATACTGTTGTGCCTTCGAAGTGCTAAAAGGGTAGCATAATAGAGGATAAAGTCTATTAGCTACCTAGTAACGGAGGTAGCACTACTAGATATACGTAACTACTGCGACTGTAACAGCACCGCTAAGGACTGCTATAAGGATTACTACTAAAGGTAGTAATCCGGGTCGAGTGAAGTTATCCTTCGGTTATATAACTAAGGAGGTAACGAATGCTTAGCGCATACCTACTATATATAAGGCGAAGGGCTTACGCTCGTATATTAAATTCTATAAGAATTAGTCTTACCTTTTATCTAGTAGATATTAGGCGTTCCTTACATTACTATAGACCCTATCGCCTTTACAATTCTAATTCTTCTACCTCTACGAGGGTAGCAATCTATTAAACCCTATTAAGGTTATTAAGATGCCTTCCCGACGCATTGCCGGTAAGCCCCTATAGGACTTACGCCCGGACGAGTTGCCCGAGGTAGAGTAAGAGCAAGGGCCTTATATATACGGAGAGGGTCCTAAGGGATCTAATAAAGCTCCTATATCGACGCCGGAAGAGTCCGTAACTAAAGCTATTACGAGGCTCGAAGCCGAAAAGGAAGCCTTAAGGAAGGAAGAAGTCCTTCGTGCTCTTTAGCTAGAAGTCTAGCGGATAAAGTTAGGCCGTAACCGTAACAATATAGAGATATAGGGTGCTAAGCCGCAAGCTACGGTATAGACCCTATTACTTATCGACGATAACCTATAGAGTATTACGTAGTCTATTCGCACTAACGGCGCATACTATCCGCTAGGTGTCGGAGGCAGACCTAAGCTTAAAGATCCTATTGTGTTTAAGGGACACAACATTAAGGAGGCTAGGGACTTCCTTCGTTAGTTAGACCTAGTATTCCTTAACTCTAGCTATTACTACGTTACCGACTATGCTCGCGTTTCCTACGCTATTATATAGCTCGGGGGTAATACGGCCGATCTTTAGTATAATAGCTACTAGGACAACTTAGTGCCTAATAATTGTACTTAGGAAGACTTTAAGCAGTTCGTTAGTAACGTAGTCGGTAATCCCGTTAATCGCCTTCTTAGCGTAATGCTAGATTACGAGACGGCTTATTAGAAGACCGACTAGAACGTTAAGAACTTTGCGATTAAACTTAATATACTAGAGAGCTAGCTTAATTATACGGAGAAGTAGCTTATAAGGTACTTCCTCGTAAAGATTAAGTCTTCGCTCCGTTAGGACATTATAAAGAATTATAAAATGCTAACTACTCGGGCCGAAGTAGTTACGTTAGCGACGCGCTTAGAAGCCGTAGACCGGAACTATAATAAGGCTACCGCTAGGAACAAGTACGTCTATAACGACGACGCCGAGGAAGGGAGCAATAAGAAGAATAAGCGCGGAAACAAGAAGGGTCGTAAGCGGGACTTAAAACCGTACGACCGAAGTAACCGCGGACCGCCTACGAATATAGGGCGGGATAATAAGCATCCGTCGAGGGACCTCGCTAACATCGTATACTATATATACAATAAGAAGGGGCACTACGCTACTAATTGTACGAGCAAGTAGTTAAGCGTATATAAGGTCGCCGCCCTTAAAGACGATTCGAAAAAAGCGAAGGACTTAAAGAAGGAATCCGATCCTTAAGTCCGGAGCTACCTTAGGATAAAGTGGACGTAAACTACGCGCCCCGCTACCGCGGTATAGTCGTAATACCTACGGCGAGTGCGGAGTATAAGGCGAGCTTTCTCCTCGATAATATAGTAGATATAAACGTCGTTTCGAGGGAGTTCGTTTTGAAGACGGGCATACCTATTAATAAGAGAGTAGTACTACCAAGGGTCTCTACCTTTACCGGCGAGCTTGGACACTATTATAGAGCGCACACCCTTCGGGTGCGACTTACCGACTCTATAGGAGTAACTAAGACAACATAGGGGACTTTCTACGCATATAAGATACTAGAACCTAATGTAATTCTTAGTCGGCCCTAGAGACGTTTATAAGGTATAATCGTTAATAGCGGCAACGACGCGTAGCATTATAGTAAGCACCCTATTCTACGAAAGGTCGAAGTAGTCGATCCTTACGTATTCGCGAAGGATTTACGAAGGAGTCGCGTAGTATACGCGATCTCTATAAAGCCTACGGAGTTTACCGTAGTAGATCTACTAGATAAGCTAAAGGCTTATATAGATGTC